>CM046658.1:178745779-179017345 GCA_025594165.1 Tamias sibiricus | reverse complement strand
CAAAGGTGCAGCCTTGACTCCACTAACAGGATCACTGACTGTCTAGACGTGATCCAATACAATTGGCTTAAACTGGAAAGGAAAAAAGAGGGGGGCTTCCCAGACCCCGTTTTGTTTGAGACTTGGGGTTCGACTTTTTGTTGTTGTTGTTGGTTTGCTTGTTTTATTGGTTTTCTGGGGTTTTTGTTTATTTGTTTGTTTGCTTTTTCTTTTTTGGCTTTGTTTTGCTTTTTTTTTTTCTTTCATTGATTGTCAGTGTGATTGTTTGTTTGCTGCTGTTCCTCTTTTCTTTCCTTCTTTTCTTCCTTCTCACTTTTGCATCTTTTCTTCTTCCTTCATCTTTCCTATTTACACCCTGCCAGTGCATACTAAACAGAGGCAAAAACAAGTTATATGCAGAACTTGGGATTTCTAGAACCAGCACAATTGAACTGGATAGCAAAGCAGTGTTATATATAGTTTACTCTCTATTTTCTTGATTCTCTCTCTCCTCTCTCTTACACCAATTCCTACTCTTTTATCATTTTTTTTCTTTCCCATCTTACTTTATATATAAATTGGTCTTTCCACCTAATTGTCTACTCCATTCTCTTTCTTCTCTTGACTACTGACACTAAACCACTTCCACTAAACCACTTCAATAGAACTCTCTTTTCATACTTTCCAAGAAAGAACAATTCAAGACACTTCCTTCTTCCTAAACATAACCCCACTGTATCCAATACTTGAAGCTATAAAACACCAACAGAAGTGTACAGAGTAAATTGGAAACAATATCTGGGTTAACCAAATCTGTACATTGTGATCAAACTTGGATTTTCTGAATAGAAAGGGTTAGATTTTAAAGTGTAAAGGAATTATAAGGGGATCTGATAGCATTGTACTACAGGAACAACATAAGGCTTTAAGGTAAAATCAAAATAGTCAAGGTCCCACAGTGCAGGAAGAAAAGACACACAAGCAACGTGAAAAAACAAGGGAAGAAAGTGACACAAACAAATCAAGATACCTCATCAGTAGATTCCATGGCAAACACAGTTGGTCAAATGCCAGAGATGGAATTTAGAAATTACATATTTGAAATGTTTATGGAACTTAAGAATGAACTAAAAAATGAGATGAGGGAGCAAGTACAGGAGGCAAAAGATCATTTTGACAAAGAACTCCAAAAACAAATACAGGAAGTAAAAGATTACTTCAGTAGGGAAATAGAGGCTCTAAAGAGAAACCAAACAGAAATTCCAGAAATGAAAGAAGCAATAAACCAAAATAAAAGTTCACTTGAAAGCATCTCCAACAGAGTAGACCACTTGGAAGAAAGAACCTCAGACAATGAAGACAAAATATATGTCCTAGAGAAGAATTTAAACAATACAGCAAAACTCATTGGAAATCAAGAACATAACATCCAAGAATTATGGGACAGCATAAAAAGACCAAACTTAAGAGTGATTGGCGTAGAGGAAGGGGCAGAGTTTCAATCCAAAAAAATGAGTAATTTATTTAATGAAATAATTACAGAAAATTTTCCAAACTTGAGGAATGAATGGGAAAACCAAGTTCAAGAGGCATACCCAACACCAAACAAACAAAATCACAACAGATCCACACCAAGACACATTATAATGAAAATGCCTAATATACTGAGCAAGGAGAGAATACTAAAAGCCACAAGAGAAAGGAAGCAGATTACATATAGGGGGAAACCAATCAGACTATGTTCAGATTTTTCAACCCAGACCTTAAAAGTAAGAAGATCCTGGAATAGCATATTTCAAGCTCTGAAAGAAAAGGGATGTCAAGCAAGAATCTTAAATCCAGCAAAATTGAGCTTTAGATTCGAAGATGAAATAAAAACCTTCAACAACAAACAAAAGTTAAAAAAGATTTCACAACTCATAAACCAGCACTTCTGAACATCCTGGGCAACATTTTTCATGAAGAAGAAGAGAAAGATAACAACGAAAATCAACAAAGGGAGATGTTAAACTAAGGGAAATACCAATCAGAAGAGAAACCAAATCAAGCTAAAGACCATAATTCAAATAAAAATGGATGGGAATAAAAATCACATCTCAATAATAACCCAGAATGTTAATGGCCTAAACTCGCCAATCAAAAGACACAGATTATCAGAATGGATTAAAAGAAACGACCCAACAATTTGCTGTCTCCAAGAAACACACCTCGTAGAAAAAGACATGAACAGACTGAAAGTGAAAGGCTGGGAAAAGTCTTATCACTCACATGGCCTGTGGAAACAAGCAGGGGTTTCCATTCTCATATCAAATAAGGTAGACTTCAAACCAAAACTAATCAAGAGGGACAAAGATAGATATTTCTTACTACTTAAGGGAACCATTCATCAACATGATATAACAATCATAAATCTATATGCCCCAAATAATTGAGCACCTACATTCATCAAACAAACCCTTCTCAAGTTCAAGAGTAAAATAGACCACAACACAATTATTCTAGGGGACTTCAACACACCTCTCTCACCAATGGATAGATCATCCAAACAAAAGCTAAACAAAGAAACTTTAAGCCTCCTTAAAACAATTAACAATTTAGACCTAACGGACATATATAGAATATTCCATCCCTCAGTAAATGAATACACTTTTTTCTCAGCAGCACATGGCTCCTTCTCCAAAATAGACCATATATTAGGTCATAAGGAAACTCTCAGCAAATATAAAAAAATAGAGATACTACCCTGCATTCTATCAGACCATAAAGGGATGAAATTGGAAATCAACGACAAAACAAGGATTAAGAAAAACTACTCCAACAACTGGAAGGTAAACAACATGCTACTAAATAAACAAGGGGTTGAAGAAGACATCAAAGAGGAGATTTAAAAATTCCTAGAGGTAAATGAGAACAAAGATACATCATATAGAAATCTCTGGGACACTATGAAGGCAGTAGTAAGAGGAAAATTCATTGCACTGAGTTTGTTCCTTAAGAGGAAAAAAAACCAACAAATAAATGACTTAACATCACACCTCAAAGCACTAGAAAAAGAAGAACAGACCAACACCAAGAGCAGTAGAAGACAGGAAATAATTAAAATCAGAGCAGAAATTAATGAAATTGAGACAAAGGAAACCATTCAAAGAATTGACAAAACTAAAAGTTGGTTCTTTGAAAAAATAAACAAAATTGACAGACCCTTAGCGATGCTAACAAAAAGAAGAAGAGAAAAAAACTCAAATTACTAACATTCGTGATGAAAAAGGGAATATCACAACAAACATCTCAGATATACAGAAGATAACTAGAAATTACTTTGAAAACTTGTATTCTAATAAAACAGAAAATATTGAAAACATTGACAGATTTCTTGAGTCGTATGATTTGCCTAAACTGGAAATGGAGGCTATACACAACTTAAACAGACCGATTACAAGCAAAGAAATAGAAATAGAAGACGTCATCAAAAAGCTACCAACAAGGAAAAATCCAGGACCTGATGGGTTTTACAGCCGAGTTCTATAAGACTTTCAAAGAAGAACTAATACCAATGCTCTTCAAACTATTTCAAGAAATAGAAAAAGAGGGAGCTCTTCCAGACTCTTTCTATGAGGCCAATATTACATTAATTCCAAAGTCAGGCAAAGACACATCCAAAAAAGAAAACTTCAGGCCATATCTTTAATGAACATAGATGTAAAAATCCTCAACAAAATCCTGGCAAATCGGATACAAAAACATATCAAAAAGATAGTGCACCATGATCAAGTGGGGTTTATCCCAGGGATGCAAGGCATTTGCAGGTAAATGGATGAAGTTGGAAGACATAATGCTAAGTGAAGTTAGTCAGTCTCAAAAATCCAAGTTCCAAATGTTTTCTCTGATATAAGGAGGCTAGTTCATAGTATTGTTGGATGGGGGTATAGGAGGATTAGAGGAACACTAGAATGGTCAAAGGGAAGGGAGGGGAAGGGAGGGAGCAAGGGGGAGGGAGTGGGAGGAAAAAAAAAAGAAAAGGTGGTTGAATGAGACGGACATCATTTTCCTAAATGCATGATTGAAGACCTGAATTGTACGAATATACTTTGTATACAAACAGTTGTATGTAAAAAGATGCTAAATACATGCACTATGAGTTGTACATATTAAGAATTATAAAAAATAAAAATTTTTAAAAAATACAATATGAGCCGGGCGCGGTGGCGCACGCCTGTAATCCCAGCACTTTGGGAGGCTGAGTCAGAAGGATCGCGAGTTCAAAGCCAGCCTCAGCAATGGCGAGGCACTTAGCAACTCAGTGAGACCCTGTCTCTAATAAAATACAAAAAAGGGCTGGGAATGTGGCCCAGTGGTCTAGTGCCGCTGAGTTCAATCCCCGGTACCAAAAAAAAAAAAAAAAAAAAAAAAAAAAAATACAATATGGAATTGTTTACTTAATAGTCCTTTGTCTTGATAGAAATATTATTTAAGTCGAGCTCTCTGTTTGTAAAAGGCATGAAGATTCACAAGGATTAAGTTCATAATGGTCATTGAATACTCATCTTTCCTTACACAGAGAAAGGATGCAAACAAATACAATTACAGGCCAATATACATGATGAATGAAGATGCAAAAATCGTTAATAAAATGCTAACAAACCTAATTTAACAGCAAGTTAAAAGCATCATAAAAGTTAAAAAGCATACATCATGATCAAATGGGATTTTTCCCTGGGATACAAGGATGGTTCCTCACATGCAAATCAATATGATATGCCACATTAACAGAATGAATGACAAAAACCATAGGATCATCTCAATAGATGCAGAAAACATATGTCAAAATGCAACCTTATTTCAAAATTTAAAAACTCAACATATTAGATATGCAAGTAATGAAACTTAACCTAAGCAAGGCCACTTATGACCATAACAAAGCCTACAGTTAATATCATACTCAAATAAGACAAAAATGAGGAACAAGACAAGAATGCTTACTCTCACCACTTCCATTCAACATAGTACTAGAAGTCTTGGAAAGTGGCCAAGAAAATTAAATAAATAACCAAGACTTCCAAATATCAAAGGAAAAAGCAAAATTTTGTGTTTACGGTGCCATAATTTTATACACTAAAATGATTAAAGGTTCTATAAAAATCTGTCAGAACTAATAAATTCAGCAAAGGTACAGGATATAAAGTCAACATATAAAAATCAATTGTATTTCTATATACTAATAGTGAACTACCCAAAAGAGAAATAATTTCATTTATAAGAGCATCAAAAAAATAAAATGCTTAGGAATAAATTTAACCAAGTAGGTAAACTATAATCAATTATACAAAATTGATTAAAGAAATTGAAGAAGACAAAAATAATTAAATATCCTGTGTTTGATGTTCAAATGAATTAATATTATCAAAACATAAAGCATCTATACATTCAATGCAATCCCTATCAAAATTCCAAAGGCATTATTCACAGATGTATAAAACCTAATGTAAGGTCCATTCTTAGCATCTGGTTGGCCATCTTAAGTGACAGCCACCATTTTAAGGAAAAGTTTTGCTTTCCCGCCCAAGGGCCTTTCTAAGAAAGGCTCACCACTCCCTCCTACCAATCCAACCCTTTACATCCCACATTTTTTCCCACCCAAAGGCAGGCTTTTCACCACTCCCCAGCCCCACCCTTAACTTCCCACACTAGGACCTGCCCTGCTCTAATCTCTGAGCCATCCCCATTAAATTCTTCAACCCAAAACCTGTATTGCCTATCTCTCCTACAGAGAGATGACCTATATTTGTCAACTCTGATGAATAAACTCTTGTGTGTATCTCTGCCTGGTCTCTGTCTTTCATTTCTCGCTCGCCTGTCTCTCAGATTCTCACTTTCCTTTCATTGGTGCCAAAACCCTGGATCAGGTTTCCTGGTGGGTCTGCTCCCCTCTTTGAGGGTCACTGAGCATCCCTGGGCCCCAGTCCGAACTCCATCTTGAGACCAGGCCCTCTATTCTGCCAAATGCCTCTCTGCACCCACCACCTGACATTTCAGGTAAGACCTCTGTCTCTGGTCTACCTAAACAACCTATCGGTCCCCAGAAAAGACCATTGAATGTCTGGCATTCCCAAGGATTACAGTATGTTTGGGGGCACCCCCAGGCACAGCTTTCACAACTATGGCTGATCCCTATTGTCAACTGGGTCTAAAGGCAGTCTTTCATTTGGGTCCTGGGCTTTAAGAAAAACCACTGAGAGTGATTGGGAGTTGTTCCTGGTGAGATCTCTCAGCCTTGGGTTACCAGGTGCCCAAATTCCTCTATGGGCCCTGCCCCTGACATCTCACCATGGGTGGCTCCACATCCATGCCTTCCCATAGTCCCCTAGGCTGCCTCCTGGCTAATCTAGGTTCTCTCTCTCTCTCTCTCACCCTGGACCTAAACCCCTAAAAATGTATCTATTTGTGCAATAAGATCTGGCCTCAATATCCTTTGGATAACAACTAAAAATGGCCACTTAACCGCACTTTAGATCCCAATATTATCAGGGATTTTTCAACTATTGCAAGCATTCAGGAAAATGTAAAGAGATATCATACATTTGGGCTTTCTCATCTCTATGTTCTAAGCTGCAACTCTTGCTCTCCTGCACAATTCTTCTTAGCTCTCACCTCCCCTATGCCTGCTTCCAAAGGGAGAGAGGACTCTACCCAGGATTCTTCATCCTTCAACCCAGCAGATGAGCCCATGCCATACCACAATTCTCTTTCTGAAGCCATCGCAGTAACAGTCCCCTTGGCCCTCCTGCTCTTCTCTCCTCCTGCCACATGCTTATGGGCTACCACTGCCCAACCTCCATCATCTTTCAAATGACATTCTTCACCCATAATGAGGGATTCAAATACTGCCCCTTCCCAGCAGAAAGCAGTTATAGAAGATTGACCTATATTCCTATTTCCTAAGGGGCCCAATAACAAAACAGGGGGGAATGTAAGGTCCTTGATTCTCATCTGGGTGGTCATTTTAAGTGACAGCCACCATTTTAAGGAAAAGTTTTGCTTCTCTTCCAAGGGCCCTTCTGAGAAAGGCTCACCACACCCTCATACCAACCCAACCCTTTACAGTCCACATTCTTTTCCACCCAAGGGCAGGCTTATCATCACTCCCCACCCTTAACCACCCACATTAGAACCTGCCCAGCTCTAATCCCTGAGCCATCCCCATGAAATTCTCAAACACCAAGCCTGTTTTGCCTTTCTCTCCTATAGAGAGATGGCCTTTATTTGTCAGCTCTGACAAGTAAACTCTCATTTGTATCTCTGCTTGGTCTCTGTCTTTCATTTCTCTCTCGCCAGTCTCCAAGTTTCTCACTTTATTTTCATCTAATACTAAAGTTCGTATGAAACCACAAAAGACCCTGAATGTCCAAAGAAATCTTGAGAAAAGAGAACAAAGCACCTCGCCATTGCTGAGGCTGGCTTTGAACTCACTATCCTCCTGCCTCAGCCTCCCAAGTGTTGGGATTACAGGCATGCACCACAGTGCCCCGCTTCATCACGCTTCTTGATTTCAAAATGTACAAAAATACAGTCATCAAAACATTATGGTATTGGGATAAAAAGAAATACATAATCCAATGGAACAGAATAGAGAGCCCAGAAATAAACCCATGCATTATGGTCAACTAATATTTAACAAGGGTGCCAAAAATACACAATGGGGAGAAAGGATAGTCTCTTCAAAAAATAACTTTGGGAAAACTAGATATTTACATGCAAAAGACAAATGGGCCTATTTCCTTACAGGATACATAAAAATCAACTGGAAATACATTAAAGATTTAAATGAAAGACCTGAAACCTTAAAGCTCCCAGAGGAAAACATAGGAAAAACAGTTTTTGACCTTGGTCTTGACAACAAATTTTTGGATATGACACAAAAAAAGCACAAGTAACAAAAACAAAAACAAGTGGAACCATCAAAAGACCCTGAATAAGATAAAGCTTCTGTACAATAAGTAAAGAATCAACAAAATGAAAAGGCGCCTATGCAAGGGTAGAAAATATTTGAAAACCAAATACTGAAAAAAGTTTAATATGTAAAATTAGAAATGTATACAACTATATCGCAATAACAATAATAATAATACAATGTAAACTAGTCAAAGTGAGATCTAGGACAAAGTGCAGTCAGTGTAGATAATGAGTGATTGGGTCCAGGAAGGTGGGGGTTGATTCAAAAGGAAATGGAGTGCTAATATCTCCAGAACACTTTCTTATCCTCTTTACCTGTTGCCAAGGTCACCTGATTCCAGAGAATTGTCCCTCCCAAAAAGGAGTTGTTGATCAATATCCCCTGGGTGGCTCCCTTCCTGCCTCCCTGGACAGATATGGAAAAAAAGGGAGAGGCACACTCTGAACCCTGGCTCTCTTCTTGCCCCTTTGGTTACCATGTAAGCAGGGTGGGAGGAGGGGAAATGAGAAGAAAGAAAACCTGGAATGTATAAAAGGGGCAGGACAACCCCACTCTCTGGGGATCCAGCTCTGGATACCTGCCTCTCTGGAGGAGTATGCCCCACCTACCTCTTTCTGTCTCCGTTCTATGCTTTCAAGAACTTTTTGCTCTTGCCTTGGCATTTCTTGGGTGTTCAATCTCCAACAACATGGGAACAAGGACCCCATCCTGATTTTCAAGACTGGTATCAAAATTCCCTGAATAATCGTTTCTCTAAAGAAGACATAGATATGCTAACAGGTACATAAATTACAATGTGCTCAACATCACTCATCAGGAAAATACAAGTGAAAAACATGAGACATCACCTCACACTTGTTAGGTGACAGCCTTACCCAGGTGTGGATCCTAGTTCTACCAATTCCCAACCATGTAACTTTGAATGACTTATTTTATAAACTTCAATTACTCTTATGTAAACTGGGATAATATCTGCATCTGAAGAGGAGACTACTTTTTAAAAAAAATAAACAAATAATGTATCGAGGATGTGTATTAAAGGGAATCCTTGTGTGCTGTTGTTGGGAATGTTCATTAGTACAGTCATCATTAACTACAATATACTTCCTCAAGAACATTAAAAAAAAAAAAAGGACTACCATATGATCCTAGGATTCCCCTCTAGGTGCATATTCAATAGAAATTAAATCAATAGTTTGAAGAGATATATGCCTTACCATATAAATTGTGAAATGATTCACAATAATTTAAGACATGGAAACAATAAAAGTGCCTGTCAATGAATAAATGGAAAAATAAATTGTGCTATAAACACAATGGAATATATTCAATTACTTAAAAAATAAGCAAATCTTATCATTTGCAACATCATAGATAAACCCTGATAATATTGCGCCAAGTAAAATAAATTAGACACAGAAAGACAAACACTGTATGATCTCACATGTGGAATCTAAAACAATGAAACTCTTAGAAACAGAGATAGAATATGGTTCACATTTGTTGGAAAAAGCTACTCTGGGAATGCCTTATAGAAAAGGGGAGTTTATTAGGGGCCACGTGGAAGGGAAGTGGGGTAAGGAAAGGGCAGCATGGAGGAGCAGGGAAGGGAGGAAGGGAAGGTTTCAGTCTGGAGCACGCTTAAGTAGTACATTCTTGGCCGGCTGGACCTCTGGAGTGGGTCTGCATCACCATAGGCTGCTGCAGAGGTCAAGTGGGGAGAGGCATGTATCTCAATTGGTCCAGTGGGGCACCTGAGGGCTGGCCAGCAGGGCTGGTCAGCCTAAGGAACTTGGGAGGTGTGGTCTTATCTCAAAATACCTGGGAGGTGTGGCCTGGTTAGGCTACCTGGGAAGTGTGGCCTCCCTGCCCAGAATCTAACAACAGTGGATATGTGGGGAGATGTTGATCAAAGGGGACAAATCTTCAGTTATTAAATGAGTAAGTTCTAGGGATCTGAGGTACTGCATGGTGATTGTAGTTAATGACATGGTGATGTATTCTTGAAATGCACTAAGGCAATCAGTGTTAAATATTCTCATTACAAAAACAACAACAAAGTGGTTATCAGATGAGATGATAGCCATGTTAACTGACTTGTCTGTGGTCATCAAGTGTAACATCATCATGTGTGTCACCTTAAGTTTATACAATTCCATTTCTCAAGGATTTTCAAGATGTCAAAATAAATTAAGTCACTTTACTGGCTGCTCCATGGCATGAACCAAGAAAGCAGACAAGGAGCTTCTCTGCAAGGTGGGTGAAACAAAAAGGGGGGGGGGTTACTGGAACTTAATACTGGCTATTCAATGCAGATTGGAGACACAAGAGGTTGGAATAATAAAACAAGAAAGAAATCCCCAGCACCACAGCAGCTGATGCAGCCAGAGGCACCAGACAGACAGACAGGTCCCTACGTGAGCAAAGTAGAGAGATAAGGAATTAAAGAAACTCACATTTTTAGGGTGCCTGAGGCATGTCTGGGTACAGAGAGTTTAGAGATCAAAGACACTGTCCAACTAAATTGAAAGGGGCAGTGCACAATATCCTTTAGTGGGAGTGAAGCTAAATTGATGTGTGGAGTACAGAGGAAGGAAAAATTTTTGCAGTTGGGGTGCAAGGACCAGCAGCTGAGAGAGCTAATTCCTGGCAAAACTGAATTTTGACCAAAATACAGGCATGGAAAACCCACACTGCACATCAAAGAGTGTGCCTAAGTGACCAAGAGGAAACCAGTCATGGAGAGAGGTTTACACAGGGAACAACTGGTCATGCAAACCCACCTGGCTTTCCCCTTCCCACTCCAATCCAGCTGATTGCAGGACTGGCCAGAACAGATGCACCTGGTGGGGAATTTGAAAGGGCAGGGGCAGGAGAGATTGAGTTTGGAGACTGAACCTGAGACCAGAAAATATAAGGTCCACAGGTGGCATAGTGGACAAGGAATTGACTCCTCCACTGCTCAAGTGAAACCCAGGGGAGATCCCTAAGATACAGTCTTCCAGTATGGACCAGCAATTGCTGGGCCCTGGAGATATGCTGATTTAAAATTTCTAGACCAATTGGTAGTCAATGAAGAATGTGGAGATGGCCTAAGCCTAAAACCCACCTCCATGAGTTCTACCTATGGGATTACGGCTCTCATCCTACCAAAAACACCCTGAGAGTGGAGCAAGCATCGTATTCCAGACAACCCCACCTACTACTGCTGAGGAGGGAAGCTGAGAATCTTCTGGACTCCAACAGAAACAATTCTTTAACTTTTCATCGAGATTTTTTTTTTTTTTTTTCCTTTAGTCTTTTCTCTTTGGGACCTCAGTGGTCCATGGATATTTATACATACTCATGTTTTTTGTGTGTGTTTCCGGTATTTTTGAAATCACTTATTTTTTATGTATCAGATTTTTTAGGAAAAAGATGTTTGATTAGCATATTTAAGTTTTGTTTTATATTCTTTTGTTTTTTAGTTTTTAAATTTTTACTTTATATATATATATTTATCTTGTATGTTTCCCTTCATTCTCTTTCTCTCTTTTTTCTTCTAACAACCAATCTCTATTGTTCTCTCACACTTGCTTTAATATTTGACTTCTATCTTCTCTCCTCCTCCTCACTCACCTGGAAACTAAATAATATGCTATTGAATTACCCATGGATAGCAGAAGAAATCAGAGATAAAAATTGAAAAATACTTAAAGGTAATGAGAATAATGATACAATATTTAACACTATGAAGGCAGTTCTGTGAGTACAGTTCATGACATTGAGCTCATTCATTAAAAGGATAGCATGTTATCAAATAAATAACCTAACATTAGATCTCAAAGCCCTAGAAAAAGAAGAAGAAATCAATACCAAAAGGAGTAGAAGATAGGAAATAATTAAAATCAGAGCTGAAATCAATGAAACTGAAACAAAAAATAGTTTTCAAAAAAATTAGTGAACCAAAAATTTGGGTCTTTAAAAAAATAAATAAAATTAATAAACATTAGCCAAGCTAATAAAGAAGAAAAGAGAAAATTCAAAACTAAAATTAGTGGTGAAAAATGAAATGTAATAATAGATACCACTGAAATGCAGATGATAATCAGAAACTGCTCTGAAAAATTACTCTACTAAAATAGAAAATCATGAAGACATCAACAAAATTCTATAGACATATGACCTACTACCCAAATTGAATCAGGAGGACATATAAAATTAAAACAGATCAATTTCCAGTAATGAAATTGAAGACATTATCAAAAGTCTACCAAAAGAGAAAAGCCCAGAACCAGATGGATTCTCAGCCAAGTTCTACCAGAACTTCAAAGAAGAAATAACACCAACCCTCCTCAAATCATTTCATGACATGGAGAAGGAAGGAACCCTTCCAAAACTATTTTGTGAAGCTTGTATTACCCTGATACCAAAACCAAAGACACATCAAAGAAAGAAAATTTCAGACCAATATACCTGATGAATATAGATACAAAAATTCTTTTAAAATACTGGAAAATTGTACCAAAATCTAATTAGAAAGATAGTGCATAACAATCAAGTGGGATTCATCCTAGGGATGCAAGATTGTTTCAACATACAGAAGGCAATAAATGTAATTTGTCATATCAATATACTTTAAAACACACACAGAATCACATGATTATCTCAATAGGAAGAGGAAAGACATTTAACAAAATATAGCATCTTCTCATGTTCAAAACATGAGAAAAACTAGGGAGAGTAGGAACATACCTCAACATTGTAAAAGCCAAATATGTTAAACCCAAGGCCAACATCATTCTAAATAGATAAAAATTGAAAGAATTTCCTCTAAAAACTGGAATAAGACAAGCATGCCCACTTTCAGCACTTCTATTCACTTCTATCCATGAGACTCTAGCCAGTGCAATAGACATAAGAAAGAAACTAAAAGAATAAAAATAGGAAAAGAAGTACTCAAACAATCCCTATTTGCCAATGACATGATTCTATATTGGGAAGACACAAAAAACTCCACCATAAAAATTATAGAACTCATAAATGAATTCAGCAAAGTAGCAGGATATAAAATTAACACCCATAAATCAGTTGTGTTCCTATTCATCAGTGATGAATCAAATGAAAGAGAAATTAAGAAAGCTAGCCCATTCACAGTAGCCTCAAGAAAAATAAAATGTTTGGGAATCAATCTAGCAAAAGAGGTGAGAGACCTCTATAGGAAAAATTATAGAACACTAAAGATAGAAATTGAGGACCATCTTAGAAAATGAAAAGACATCCCATGTTCTTGGATAGGCAGGATTAATAGTGTCAATGACCATACTAATAAAGTGTTATACAGATTTATTGCAATTCCTATTAAAATTCCAATGATATTCTTCATAGAAAAAGCAGTCATGAAATTTATTTGAAAAAAATAAGAGGCCCAGAATAGCCAAAGAAATCCTCAGCAAGAAAAGTGATGCAGGAGAAATCAAAATACCAGAACTAAAAATATATTCTAGAGAGCTTCAAAAACTGCATGGTATTGGCACCAAACCAGACATGAAAACCAGTGGTACAGAATGGAAGACACAAAGATAGACCAACATAAATACAATTATCTCATACTAGACAAAGGCACCATAAACATACACTGAAGAAAAGATAGTCCCTTCAATAAATGGTGCTGAGAAAACTGGAAATCCGTATGTAGTAAAATGAATATAAACCCCTATCTCTCACCCTGTATAAAACTCAATTCAAAGTGAATCAAGGACCTAAATATTAGACCAGAGACCCTGTGCATACTAGGGGGGAAAAAAGTTGTCCCAAATCTCCATCTTCTCTGCTTAGGAACCAAATTCCTCAACTGTACACCTAAGGCACAAGAAGTAAAATCAAGAATCAATACATGAGATTAGATCAAACTAAAAAGCTTCTTCACAGCAAAGGAGACAGGAACATAAAGAAGGAGCCTAGAAAATGGGAGAAAATTTTTGTCACCTGCACCTAAGATAGAGCATTAATCTCCAAGAATATAAAGAACTCAAAAAAACTTGACACCAAAAAAACCAAAGAACCCAATCAATAAATGGGCAAAGGAAATGAACAGATACTTCACAGAAAAAGAAATATGATTGGTCAACAAATACATGACAAAATGCTCAACATCTCTAGCAATTAGAGAAACTCAAATTAAAACAGGCAATTGCACATGCCTGTAATGGGGTTCAGGAGGCTGAGGCAGAAGGATCACAAGTTCAAAGCCTGCCTCAGTAACTTAGTGAAGTCTTAGGCAACTCAATGAGACCCTATCTCTAAACTTTAAAAAAAAAAAAAAAAAAAAAAAAGAGCTGGAAATGTGGCTCAGTGCTTAATCACACCTGGGTTCAATCCCCAGTACCAAAAATAATAATAATAAAAAATAAAATAAAACTACACTGAGATTTCATCTCACTCCTATCAGAATGGCAATTATAATACAAGTAACAATAAATGTTGGCAAAGAAGCAAGGATGTGGGGGGAAAGTACGCTCATACATTGTTGGTAGGACTGCAAATTAGTGCAACCACTCTGGAAAGCAGTATGGAGATTCCTTGGAATGGAACCACCATTTGACCCAGTTATCCCACTCCTTGGCATATACACAAAGGACTTAAAATCAGCATACTACAGTGATATGACCACATCAATGTTTATAGCCCCTCAATTCACAATAGCTAAGCTATGGAACCAACCTAGGTGCGCTTTAACAAATGAATGGGTAAAAAAAAAAATGTGATATATATGTATCTGTATATACAATAAAATATTACTCACCCATAAAGAAGAATGAAATTATGGCACTTTCTGGTAAATGGATAGAACTAACAACTATCATGCTAAGCAAAATAAGTCAATCCCCTAAAACCAAAGGTCAAATGTTCTCTCTGATATGTGAATGCAAACACATAATAAGAGGAGAGGGAAGAATAGAATATCATTGGATTAGACAAAGGAGAATGAAGGGAAGGGAGGAGAATGGGAATAGGAAAGTCAGCAGAATGAATTGTACATAACTCTCCTGTGTTCACATATGAATACACAATCAGTGAAACTCTACATCATGAACAACAACAAAAAATAAGAAGTTATACTCCATGTATGTAAAATATGTCAAAATATATTCCACTGTCATGTATAACTAAAAAGAACAAATAAAAATTTTAAAAACTGACACAATTCTGGGTTGGGGCTGTAGCTCACTGGCAGAGTGCTTGCCTAGCATGTGTGAGGAACTGGGTTCAATCCTCATTACCACATAAAAATAAGCAGATTTTTAAAAAAGCATTCTGTCCATACACAACTACAAAAAATTGATTTTTTATTTACACAATTTTATTTCTAAATCATACCAAAATAGAACTAGAAAAAAATAACAAAATAAATACTAGAAATTGAGATGTTCATTATTTAGAGAGTTCTAGAATTGGTCTCATTTTAATTAATACTTCATTAATTTATTTTTTTTGCTTCTTTCCTCATTACCTGCCCATCCCTGTCTCCACTAAGCATAAGCTGCCCTAGGACAGGTCTGTCCTGTCCTGTTTTCTTCCCAGCATACGCAATAGTGCAGTAATGGGTGAACACTGCTCCACTAAGGATTGATTGGTGATTGATAGCCCCTGGTTGAAGGAAGGAAGGAATGGGTACCCAAGAGGAATAGACTAGTCTGAGATGTCACCTTCTTCATTTTGTTGGGGGGACAACAAGGCCTGGTAAAAGCCTCTTGCTTGAAAGAAGAGCACCGCAGGAATGTAATGTCCCACCCCTTCCTCTCCAGGTGCCTCACCTGTTTTGAAGGCTTTCCAGTTTTTGAGATGGGATGGTAACCTTCTGGAACTCAAGGGTGGATCCATGGGACTGAGTGACCTCCCCTGACATGCTCACGTCTACACCAGCATCAACACCCACACCTGCCTTCCATTTCTGGATCACAGTGTCACTGAAGAGGAATGGTCCTGTCACTACTGCTTCTGGAAAGAGAAAAAGTGACTAGAGGTTTATCCAAGAATTCACTGTGGAAGAGCTGGGTGTGGAAAAGGGAAAATTAAGGCTGATTCTGCCCCCAAAATTCCACTCATTGATATCTCTCAATCAAGACACTAACCCATCAATTAATGTTTGAAAAGTAGACTACTGTGGAGGGCAAATGTCTGACTCCTGCATTGCACAACAGGGACAGTCTTCACCCTAAGGAAGGGATGGCATCAATTGTACAGAGTCCAGAAGACCTGGGAACCCTCTTTCTCAACACATCCCCAGTCCTAGGCAAATACAGAAAATGTTTAGTACTTGGAAACAGAATGAACAGTCTGGATCCTACTTCTTCCAGTGCCCATCTATGTAACATTAAATGAATTCTTTTAAAAAAATTCAATTACTCTTACACAAAATGGGATGATACCTCCATCACAAGAGGCCCTTATCAGCATTCATGAACTCATGAATGACTGGTTTCAGATAATTAGTTGATTCTCAAATTATGTTCCTTGCCCTTTTCTTTCAGTGAGAGGAGCTGAGATCAACCTAGTGAGGTGTCTCCAGGATTTTTGGATGTTGCACTACTTCTGTTTAAGAAAACTTGTTTTTCACATCTGAAGCCTTGGCCCCTGGCCAACAAACCTGGGACTGAAGAAACAGATGCCAGGATGTCCATGAGGGAGAATTCAGCTGGAAAGTCAGGTTGTTCCCAAAACCGGGACTGAGGGTTCTTCGTAATATACTAAACTGACGAAAATGGGTGGCATCCAGCAGGGATTTGACGGGCCTCAGGTCTTTGCCTCCAAAGTTTTTGACCATCTTCTTGCTAACACACTCAAATATGGAGGGCATGTTGCTGGGAGCAGAGAGACGAAAGCAGTTACCTCTCCCTGATCCCTGAGTACTTTTCATAAAGGAAAGAAACTACACATGAGGCAATCAGGTCTTCACTTACTGTGGTAACTAGGTCATAGCTATCTCTACTTTTCTGCTCTTAAGACAAGCCAGGCTTCTCACAGAAGCACTGCTATAAAATTTACTTCCCATTACAGCTGTGGTAGAAAATCCTGGTATAACTTCATCTGTAACCCAGGGATTCCTGAAGGACAGAAAGATGAAGGCCTCAATTGTATCATCAAATGAAGGCCCAGAGGGGAGGTTGGGCTTATTTTAAGTAGACATGGATAATAGAAAAGATGAGATGGCCTTGGCCATTTTACAAATTTTTCAGAGAAGGCCTCAATGAGAAGTGACAGTTGGACAGAAAGTTAGAGGAGGTGGCTATTAACAATGAGCATATGTGAAAAAAAATTATTCCAGATAGAAAAATCAGCAAGTACAAAGACTCTGAAGCAACACATGCCTGAGTAAATAAGATGCAAAAAGAAAGATGAGGCCAGCAGAAACTTCAGGCAAGCTGGCTCGGGCCCTGGTTGGTCAATGTCATCTCTGTCATTCACTTGCAGTAAGATTAGGAGCTATTAGAGGGGTTTGAGCTCACACAACTGGGTTATTTATGACAAGGTGCCTGTGATCACTGGTGGACAGTGGACTGCAGTGAGACAGGAGGGGCAGAAGCAGAGGGTCTAGTTGGGATGGTTTTGCAATAACACAGGTGAAAGTTGGCAGTGGATTGGACCAAGGCATAGCACTCCCAACAATGAGAAGTGATCAGATCCCACTCTGTACCAAAGGTAGAGGTGACATCAACAAAAGGGGATGGGTTGCCAAGGTGGCCTCCATGAGCACACATAGCTCTCACATCCAGAGTGGCTGAGAAAAGTGCAGGGTGTACATCAGGAGAACACTTCTGACATGGGTTGTTTGCTAGAAAGTGAGGTTAAGTCAAGGTTTGCAAGGGGAGGTGGGTGTGAAGAAGCAGAAAGGGTGAGATGGGGAACCATGAGTCATGACAAGTAAAGGGGAGCTGGCCTGGAAAACTCTGGAAGATAAATTATACATATGCCACTCTGGGTGCATTTAGCGTATTGTGAGGACAAGCTTGGTTTTCTTAAGGGGCTCCTTTGGCTTTTGAACAGGTGAATATATGTGTCTTAATATGTCATGCAGAAAAGTTTTACATGGGGATCTGAGATCTTCACAGAGAGATTTAGGTGTCTGTCAGATGTGCACAATGAAGTATCAGGCAGGCACAAATGCCTGATAGTGGCTCAAAAGGTCCCAAGTTTTGTTTAAGCTAGATGCAGAGTCGAGTTCTTGCCAGGGTCAATGGGGGCTGCTGAGCACTGGCTGCTCTGTGAGAGATACAGAAAGAAGACTTCCCTTCCAAAAGGTTGACATGTGGCTTTTCTTAGGCCACCATAGGAAGACCAAACCAAGCAAATTGTCCAACTTCACTCACCAGCTGGAGGGCTGCTGTATATGTGTGTGAACTGCCTGTGTTCAGTGCCACCAAACCGGAGCCCGTCAAAATTTTATACCAACCTGCTGGAAGAAAAACAGCACACAGTATGGGCACATGAAGATGGGCAAGAGATGATTAAATAGGACAATCTGGAAGCGTGTACCATTATTCCTAGTTGACAAGGGTTCTCTATAAATACCATAAGGTCAATCACCTCTACAAAGTGTCAGGAGCCCTTGGGCCATCCATGCCTGCTCTTCCAGACACAGTGAGCACATGCCTGAAATCACAGTGACTCAGAATGCTGAGGTAGGAGGATCACAAGTTCAAGGTAAGCCTCACCAATTTTGTGAGACCCTTTCTCAAAATAAAACATAAAAAGGACTAGTGATGTAACTCAGTGGTAAATCACCCTCAGTTCAATCCCCAGTAACCCCATCAAAAATCAAGAATGATGGGCTGGGATTGTGGCTCAGCGGTAGAGCGCTCGCCTAGCATGTGGGTGACCCGGGTTCGATCCTCAGCACCACGTACAAATAAAACACATTGAATAAAATGCATTGTGTACAATTAAAAGCAAATAAATAAAAATGTTTTAAAAAATCAAGAATGAAAAAAAAGCATGCTCTTTGCTGCTTTTAAATTCTTGCAATTTCAACAAAGCCAGGATCTCCTCCAGCCATTAAACAAACAAGTAGTTCTTAACCCTGTACTCCCTAGAAAAACTGATATATTAATTGATTTGCTCATTCATTTATTTGCTCATTTATTCAGTGAAGTTTTTTTAATTTATTTTTTATTCTAAGTTGTTATAAATAGCAGAATGCATTACATTTCATATTATACTTGTACAGCACATTTTTACAAATCTTTGTATACAAAGTATATTCACACCATTTATGTCTTCATACATGCAGTTAGGATAATGATATCCATCTCATTCTACCATCTTCTTTTTTTTTTTTTTTTTTTTTTTTTTTTTTGTCAGTGAAGTTTTAACAAGCATCTTATATGCTAGGCCCTGCCCTGAGAACATGTTCCTATGGTATATGGTCTCTTGATACAATGATAAAGACAAATATTTACCAAATGATCTTACTAATAAATGCATAAGTAGTTATAAATCATGATTGATGCCATGAATGAAAGGGAGCTGATAACTTTGTATTTGTTTATTTTAATTTGTTATATATGACAACAGAATGCATCACAATTCATATTACACATACAGAGCACAAACAACTTTATGTCAATAAGAACATAACAACTCAAAGCATAGGTGAATCTCATAATGTAATCTCAAAAAATTCAAGAACTAATATCATTAGACAGAGCCTAATAAGTACTTGATTAACTATACAAAGATACAGAAAATATGAACAGCACAGTTATCACAAATTAATAAGCTTATAAAGAACTGCATATGCCTGATGAAGAGACTGCTCATTCTATTCACACGTGGAAAAATCCTCACAAAACAGGAAAATGTCATAAAGCAAACCTCCACAAATGTCAAGAAATAAGTATTACTCATACTACATTTTTAATCACAATTCCATTAAATTTCAAGAGGGCAAACTAGGGATTAAATCTAGGAGCGTACTACCACCAAGGTACATCCCCAACCCTTCTTTTTTTTTTTTTTTTTTTTTTTTTTGTGTGTGTGTGTGTGTGTGTGGTACCAGGGATTGAACTCAGGGGCACTCGACCACTGGGTCACATTCCCAGCCCTTTTTTTGTATTTTATTTAGAGATAGAGTCTCACTAAGTTGCTAAGTGCCTCGCCATTGCTGAGGCTGGCTTTGAACTTGCAATCCTCCTGCCTCAGCCTCCCAAGTGCTGGAATTACAGGCATGCGCCACCGTGCCCGGCCCTTCTTATTTTTTGAGACAGGGACTCAGTTGCTGAGGCTGACTTCAAACTTGAGATCTGCCTGCCTCAACCTCCTGAGTAGCTGGGATTATAAGCAGGAACCACTGCAACCAGTTCCATTAAATTCTAAATTAATAATAAAAATATTTTTATTCCCAAGATGTGTGCAGACTAAAAATAATCAACTATATTAATAACTCATCATGAAGAAAATGACAGAGTGTTAATGAATAAAAATTTGTGGAATATAGCTAATGTGGTTCTAAAACATATACTTGAAGTTTAAATATTTTTATCAGAAAGAAAAGAATGACTGAAAATGAATGAATTAAGCAGTCCAACCAAGCAGTTAGGAAAAAGAACTACAAAGTACATCTCTGGATTCAGTTCTCAGTAACAAAGAAGGGGGAGGAGGAGGAAAAGGAGAAAGGAAAAGAAAAGATGAGGATGAGAAAGGGGAGGGAGAAGGAGGACAATAAAAAGAAGAGGAGGAAGTGGTGGCAGAGGAGGAAGAGGAAGGTGAAGAAGAAGAAGGAGGAGGAAAAAAGGAAGGAAGGAAAAAATGAAAGAAGGGGGGAAATAAGTGAAATGAAGAGAATGTATAAAAGAAAGAGAAGGAATGTCAAAAATACAAAATGGGGAGCTGGGGTTGTAAGTCAGTGGCAGAGCACTTGTCTTGCACATGTGAAGCACTGTGTTCAATCCTCACTACCACATAAAAATAAATAAACAAAAAAAGATAAAGATATTTTATCTTTATATGTCTATCTATAACTTTAAAGATGTTTTTTAAAAGAATACATAATGGCCGACAAGCAGACCACCATGGGAGCCCAGACCTGGCCCAGACCTGCCCACACCCACCTACGTCGAGACCCAGGGCCTGGGTAGGTCTGAGTTCGCCAGCCCCCAAACCTGGAAGCCAAAGCCTATCCCACTTGCATCGTGGGACACTGCAGACATAGCCATAGCCTTCCCCACTCAACAGCCCTACCTTTTTAACAACAGACAGGGCCTAGAAGCAGCTGCATCTCAGAAAGGTATCCCAAAGACAGTTTAAGTCCCACACTTTTAGCCCCATCTCTGGAAGACATTACATCCATCTTGGGGCACCTCCCATGTTATCGTGAGTTATTTTTTTGCCCAAATTGAATCAGGATGATATACTCAATTTAAACTGATCAGTTTCAAGCAATGAAATGGAAGACACCATCAGAACACTACCAACAAAGAAAAGCCCAGGACCGGATGGATACACAGACGAGTTCTACAAGACTTTAAAGAAGAACTAATACCAATACTCTTCAATTTATTTCAGGAAATAGAAAAAGAGGGAGCACTTCCAAGTTCATTCTTTGAGGCCAATATCACCCTGATTTCAAAACCAGGCAAAGACACATCAAACAAAGAAAATTTCAGACCAATATAAATATAGATGCAAAAATTCTCAATAAAATTCTGGCAAATCAAATACAAAAACATATCGAAAAGATAGTGTACCACAATCAAGTTGGGTTCATTCCTAGGATGCAAGATTGGTTCAACACATGGAAATCAATAAATTCATTACATCAAAAGGCTGAAAGATAAGAATGATATGATCATCTCAATAGATGCAGAAAAAGCATTCAACAAAATACAGCACCCCTTCATGTTCAAAACACTAGAAAACTTAGGGTTAACTAAAACATATCTCAACATCATAAAAGCTATCTATTCTAAGCCCCAGGCCAACATCATTCAAAATGGAGAAAAATTGAAAGCATTCCCTCTAATAACTGGAACAAGACAGGGATGCCCACTTTCACCACTTCTATTTAACATAATTCTTCAAAAACTTCCAGAGCAATTAACAGATGAAAGAAATTAAAAGGATATGAACAGGTAAAGAAGAACTCAAATTATCACTGTTTGCCAACGATATGATTCTATACCTAGAAGACCCAAAAAATTCCTCCAGAAAACTTCTATAAATCGTCAATAAATTCAGCAAAGTAGTAGGAAACAAATCAACACCCAGACATCAAAGGCATTTCTGTATGTCAGTGACAAAACCTCTGGAAGGGAAATGAGGGAAACTACCCCATTTACAATAGCATCAAACAATAAAATAAAATACTTGGGAATAAACTTAATGAAAGAGGTGAAAGACTTCTACAGTGAAAACTACAGAATGCTAAAGAAAGAAATTATAGAAGACCTTAGAATATGGAAAGATCTACCTTGTTCTTGGATAGGCAGAATTAATATTGTCAAGATGACCATACTACCAAAAGCATTATACAGATTTAAGGCAATTACAATCAAAATCCCAATAACATTCCTCATAGAAATTGAAAAAGCAGTCATGAAATTCATCTGGAAAAATAAGAAACCAAGAATAGCTAAAGCAATCCTTAGCAAGAAGAGTCAAGTGGGTGGCAGCACAATACCAGACCTTAAACTATACTACAGAGGAATAGTAACAAAAACAGCATGGTATTGGCACCAAAATAGCCCTTGTAGACCAATGGTACAGAATAGAGGACACAGAGACAAACCCACATAACTACAATTATCTTATATTCAGACAAAGGCATCAAATACTAACATTGAAGAAAGATAGCCTCTTCAACAAATGATGCTGGGAAAACTGGAAAGCCATATGCAACAAAATGAAATTAAACCCCTATCTCTCACCATGCATAAAACTCAACTCAAAGTGGTCAAAGACCTAAGAATTAAACCAGAGACACTGTGCCTAATAGAAAAAAAAGTAGGCCCTAATCTCCATCATGTCAGATTAGGCCCTGACTTCCTTAATAAGACTCCTATAGCTCAAGAAGTAGTATAAAGAATCAATAAATGAGATGGATTCAAACCAAAAAGCTTCTTCTCAGCAAAAGAAACAATCAGTGAGATGAATAGGGAGCCTAATAATTGGGAACAATTTTTAGCACACGCATGTCAGCTAGAGCACTAATCTCAAGATTATATAAAGAACTCAAAAATCTTAACACCAAAAATCAAATAACCCAGTCAATAAATGAGCCAAGGAACTGAATAAAAACTTCTCAGAAGAAGATAAACAATCAAACAACAAATATAAAAAAATGTTCAACATCTCTAGCAATTATAAAAAAAAAATCAAAACAACTCTAAGATTTCATCTCACTCCAGTCAGAATGGCAGCTATTAAGTACAAAAAGAACAGTAATTGTTGACGAGGATGTGGAGAAAAAGGCACACTCATACATTGCTGGTGGGACTGCAAATTGGTGCAGCCAATATGGAAAGCAGTATAAAGAATCCTTGGAAAACTGGGAATGGAACCACCATTTGACCCAGCTATCCCACTCCTCAGTATATACCCAAAAGTCTTAAAACAACATACTACAGGGACACAGCCACATCAAAGTTTATAGCAGCATAATTCACAATAGCTAAACTGTGGAACCAACTTAGTTGCTCTTCAGTAGATGAATGGATAGAGAAAATGTGGGATATATACACAATGGAATGTTTTTCAGCATTAAAATCATGGCATTTGCAAGTAAATGGATGGAGAATAAAAGTCATGGCATTTGCAGCCTGTAAATGGATGGAGGCTGAGTCAGGAGGATCGCGAGTTCAAAGCCAGCCTCAAAATGCTAAGTGAAAATAAAAATACAAAAAAGCCAATGCCGCTGAGTTCAATCCCCGGTAAAAAAAAAAAAAAAAAAAAAAAAAAAGCAAATGCTGAATGATTTCTCTGATTTAAGGATGCTGATTCATAATATGCTGCTTTGGGGGGGGGGCATGGGAGGATTAGATGAACTCTAGATAGGGAAAAGGGGAAAAGAGAGTATGGGGAAAGGAGGGGGTATAGGGGTAGGAAAGACAGTGGAATGCAATGGTCATCATTACCCTAAGTACAAGTATGAAGACACAAATTATGTAACTCTAATTTTGTACAATCAGAGATATGGAAAATTGTGCTGTATATGTGTAATATGAAATGTAATGCATTCTGTTGTTATGTATAACAAATTAAATTTAAAACAATAAAAAGACAAAATAAAAATTGCAGTTAAAAATTATACAAATAAATTTTCCTACAACTTAGGTTTGTTTGCCAATGATTTAAGAGAGAGAATCATAAATGAACATTGTTTCAGCCCACACCTTGAGAATAAATTTGTTCTAGATGTGATTTTAAAAAAGAGAATATACAATGGGGGAAAGATAATCACTTCAGTAAATAGTGTTTGGACAAACTAGTTATCACAGGCAAAACACTGAAACTGGACCTTTAGACTATACACAAAAAAAATGTAAAATGAATTGAATATTTAAACTTAAGACATAAAACTTTAAAACTCCTCAAAGGAAACATAAAAGGAAATCTACCACACATTGACCTTAGTGACCATTTCATGGGTAAGACAACAAAAGCAAAAATAGACAAGAAAGGACTGACTCCATCAAAGTAAAAAGCTTCTGCACAGAAAAGGAAACAATCAACAGAATGAAAAAGCAACCTATGTCACAGGAGAAAATATCTTCAAACCATGCACCAGATAAGGAGTTAAGGCAACAAGAAAGATGAACCTTGAGGATATTAAGCTAAATAAGTCAGTCACGGATGACAAACACCATAATCCCACTTATAAGAGGCATCTAAAATTGTCAAAGTCATATAATCAGAGAGTGGTATAATGGCTTATAGGAGCTGGGAAGTGGATGAAATGGGGACTTTCTGAGCAATGGTCTTAAGTCTCAGTTATGCAATATGAATAAATCTAGAGATCTGCTGTACAATTTTGCACCTAGAGATAACAATACTTTACTGCACATTCAAAAATTTTTTGAGGGTAGATCTCAATTATATAACTTACAATTATACAACTTTGTGTGTGTGTGCAGTGTTGAGAGTTCAAACCCAGGGCTTCACACATTCTAAGCACAGACTGTACTACTGATTTACTTGATATGATAATTTTTAAAAAATTAAGTATGAGTCATGTATAGACAGCATGTAACCAAGTGACCAACTGTCCGCAGTGCAACATGCCCAAGTTTTATTGTAACTAGTGAGATGCAGACCCCACCCATGCCTCTCCATCTGTGGAAAGACACACTATTGGAGTAGGAAACACAAAGAGAATGTGGAAGTCTACTATCAGACTTGATAGAGGAGCTGGCTGGAACCTGGTTGACAGAACAATAGCTACATTCAACAGGGAAAGACACCTCCTACTCCAGCCTCAGTATCTCCTATTATAGCAGTAAAAGATCCAACTTCCTCTTGCTTGACCAATTCCTTTTCCTTTTGTATGATACAAGCATCCCATGGGGAGGCCCTCCCAGGAGGCCAGTGATGGGCCTTCTTCTCTTGGGAGGATGCGAGTGGGACCAATCTCTATAATGAGGTCAACTGTTGGAGGCCACACATTAAAAACAAGGCAATGGCCTCTAATAATGAGAATTTCTTGTCCCATGATAGTTTCCACTTAGCCAGGAATGACTCAATCAGACAGATAACAGTAGAGGGGGGGCCTCTTTATATCAGAGTTACATTACTTCTTCTACTTCACCAAGAGATTGTGGTGCTATGACTCTGGGAGTTTTCTAAAAGCATTACAATGAAGACTAGCTCCCCACTTCCTATCAAAGAATTATTCTAGAGGGGAGAAGATGGACAGAAAAAGTGAAGTTTCCACTTGTATTGTGAAATGAAAAAATAAAATTGTCAGGTCAATTAGTTAAAATAGTTGTGTCTCTCAGTATCCCTGGGGAATTGGTTCCAGGACCCCTGCAGATACCAAAACCTGAAGATGCTCACAGTCCCATGTATAAAGTACTGCAGTATTTCCATATAACCTACACACATTCTCCCATATACTTTAAATCTGAAAGCTATGCGAATAGTTGTTTTATTGCAGAGGTTAGGGAATAATGACAATTTAAAAATCTGTACACGTATAGATGAACTTTTTTTCTAAATATTTTCATCCTGTGGTTGGTTAAATCCACAGATACCTTATCTATGGATATGGAGGGCACACCATACTACCAAAGAGCAAAACAGTGCATAACTAAAGAGAGGAACCTAAAGGGATTTGTGTTCAGAAGACTCTTTCATTATGGAAGGGTCAACAGTGGACAAGCATGAGTTAATTCTGAGGCTACTTCTAGCAGTGTTCAAGTGAAAGCTATTGGCACCTTAGCCTAGGATGATGACAGAGAAGCTCCACAAAAACAAAAGGAATTGATGATGGCTTTAACATGGGTGGTGAGGGAGAGGGGACTTCTGGATTTCTGGCATGGGTAATAGGAAGGGTGGTGTGCCATTTTCTTAAGTAATAGAATACAACTCTGTAAGGAGACATGTTTGTAGAGGAGGAACAAGAATTCCTATTTGGACACATTGATTTTGAGATCCAAGAGGTGAGTAAAACAGACAGTTATGCAGATTGGCACTCACAGTATAAAACTGCTGGAGAGAAAAAATGGTTGCTGTATTGGTGGGAGTGGAGAGCTTGAGAGTAGATGAAGTCATGAATGTGAGTATTTAATAGTTAGGTACGGCAAAGTATAAAAGCATTTGCAGACCACATTGAATAAATGGAATCTACTGCAATTACTTCCTTCTGAGTAAATAAGAACAGGATTTCTAGCTACAAAGTATTGGGTTTTTGAACGTGCTGCATATGTTCAATACCAAAGAGGCAGAACTTCAATGATTTGTGCAACAACCCTGATGTGATTAATTCAGTTCTGTTTGGGTTGAGCCATGGAAAAGGTCAATGGACAACAGAGAATACCAAAAACAAAAAGCAAAGCCTCTAAAACTATACCTGGACAAAGATGTATCACAGATACATCCCATAGCTTCCTACACTAGCAGGAATTCCCCATTAATTCTCTTAAGGAGAGCTTAAGGAAGAAGTGCTAACTTCCTTGCAGGTCAAATTATGTATCTACCTCAGGGTAGACAGAGCTGTGCCCCTTTCTTTACACAAAAACCAGCCGAACAAGTCCTTGACTCATATTACCTAGGACTGAGTCTGAATCAACTCATTTGGTTCCTATCTCACTCTCAGATTGCTTAATGTAACATGAAACTGTGGGACAGCAAGAAAGGTAGCTACTTGGGGAGGGTGGGGACCTGGGGATAGTCTTAGAACTCCCCATATGTAAAGTGGGGACACCAGAGATTAATGTTGACACCTTCTCTGTTTCAGATTCAGTACATAATTATGTAGTCCAATCTTGCAATAGATTTTATTTTAAGGAGAAATTGTTTCCAAAGTCCTAGGTTGAAGGCCTCACTCTGGGGGTACAACAAATCAGATCTAGCTACTCTCCCCAAACACCAAATAGAAAAAAGCAATGCAGAAAAGCAGGAAGGGAGCTTTGACCAATGTAGCTACATGGAGAAGGTTAGGAGACCTGCATCCTTAGCCCTTTTATTTTTTTTTTTTTTTTTATTTTAGTTTCTCTTCATGACTTGTACGTTTATTTGTCAAACAACAGCAGAGTACTTAACAGGCCATTCTCTATATAGTCTGTACAGTACAGTGCACTGCAGAAGGGTTTTTTTTTTTTTTTTTTCTTTGCATGTAAAGTAACTGCATGCTTTTATTTTTTTTCTTCATATTTCTTTCCCTTTTTGCATTTTTTTCTTTTTATTCAAAGTTGCTGTATTTATAATAGTAGTATGCATTATAATTCATAATAAACAAATAGAGCATCTTTTTACAAAACACTGTTTGTATACAATGTATATTTGTACCATTCAAATCTTCAATCATCTTAGCCCTGCCTTTGAGGAGCTAAGACTCATAAATCTTCTCACCTTGTTGGGGGTCAGGAGGTTATAGATATAGGATAAAAGAGATGAGTTGGATGGATTGGCTAGTAAGAGGGAGGAAGAGTCATGTATGTTCTAAGAATGAGCAGAGATAATCCAGAAACTTGGGCAACTCCTCCATCTACTCCTTTCATAGTTCTTTCCTCAAAAATAGGGGAGATTAGGATGCAGTAGAAATTCAGTTGGGTCATCAGGGAGTACAAGATTAGGGACGGGTAACTATTATTTCACAATTAATTATTCTAACTTTGTTTCCTTTAAATATTCATAAAATCTAGCTGTTTCCACTTTCAGAATCTGAGGTGCACCCTGTGGAAGCCTGGCTCAGAGCTGTGTCCTCTGCCTATCAACACCAAGCAACATTTGCCAAAAGTGACTCTTACTTTCTCTAATTTACATTGTAAAATTAATAGCCTTGACACATAAATGTTTAGTCACATGTACAACTATTCAATTCTCCAACATTTTGAGGGCCCTGTCCTACTACTGGGTATTCTAGAAGTCAGAGAAAAATATTAACCCCAGACCCAGGGGTTGTTTCTCACCCCTGAGATAGCCCACATGCTCCGTGAAAGTGTCTCCACTTAAATTCATTTCTACAAGGTTTTCAAGAACCTCACTCATCGTAAATTGAGGTCCTCTCTTGGAAACTCCCTGGACACCCTCCAGTGACACTTAAGCAATGTAGTTCACCATTCCTGAAATTCACTCACAACTGAGTTACTCAGCAAATACAAATCAACTGCTGGCTAAGGTTTCTAGGTTCTAGGTTTACTTTTGTACACATTATCTAGATTCCAATACTAGGAAGTGTCCGAGAAAACCAGAGCTGGACAGAAAAGAGGCAGCAAATCAGGTTTTTATTCAGGAGTCATTAACAAAAGAGGAAAATGACCTGAGTTAGAACTTGGTTCCACTCCAAATGTGAGAAGGATAAGTAGGAATTTATGGCTGGGTGGTGGGGTGGGGTCAATGAATGGAAAGTCACTAAGAGGTCAGGGTAGTATTTCCTAAAAAGACCTGACAGTGCCCTTGATGAAGTCCACCTGAGGTAATCAATAAGCCCTGGGTGATGGAGGGAGAGCGAGAGATTTGGATATTGAAGGTGACCTAATGTTCAGGGTGGGGATTCTGGCTATTTTCATGTGACAGGAGTTTTGCTCAAACTGGGCAACACAATGGCAAGCATGGATGCCCAGAGGTAGAGGCATAACTGAAAAGCAGGTTCAGTGGAACCTGTCTAGAGTTTGGTCAAGGAAAGAGTCTAGTCTAGATAGAGAAGGTAATAAGCAAGAATTCCACACCCAATGGATTTGCCTTGGAGTGTGGGAACCAGACAACAGATGTGGATAAATAATGTAGTTACAAGGACAAATAAGAGTTAAAAAAAAAAAAAAAAATGGCATGATAGGTAGAGGTGAGGCTGCTTTGGTTGGGTGATCCTTGCAGGAGCAGACACCTGAGCAGGACATGACTGGCAAGGAGCATCCAAGGGAAGAAGAAGCAAGTATGAAAGGTCTCAGATGGGAATAAGCCTGACCTGCTGAGGGGCAGAAAGGACATCCATGTGGCTGATCCTCAGAGAACAAAAAGAAGACAAGCAGAGAAGCAGAAGCTGGACAAGCTGAGCCCTGTCAGGATCAGGCTGAGCTCTGTCAGGATCAGGCACAAGTAAGGAAGCAAAAAAAAAATAAAATAAAATAATAGAGTAAAAAAGTAAAGCAGTGTCAATTAAAGGAGTATCACCTTTGCAAATCAGAGGATATTATAGAAAACCTGCCACACAGCTGTTTGTCCCAACAAGCACTTCACTGAGTCCTTAGGTCACAGGGAATAATTGGAAAGGGCACTGACTTGGGGGCAATTGTTTTTGTTCTTCTTACAAGTGTCCTTTTCTTTAAAACAAAGACTGCTGCAAGACTGGGTTGCCATAACATGTGCATGGTACTTGACACAGAGTTAGTGTTTAAAATGTTACTATCTGTTGTACAAAGCCCCAGAGGGAAATGTTCAGATGCACTTCTCAGAGCCCTGGCCCTTGATCAACTCCAGATTCCTGAAGCTCATTTCCACATTTCTTTCTGCTCATGGTGATGTTTCTAGAGAACCATTGTGATATTACTAGAGAACTATTTTCTACTTTGAACAATGGTATAGGCTCCCAGGTTGTCCTATTTAACCATCCCCTGCCCATCTTCATGAAGAATATACCATGTGCTATTTCTGTTCCAGCAGGTTTGTATGAAACCCTGAAGGCTCCAGTTTGGCAGCACTGAAAACAGGCAGTTCACACACATATACAGCAGTTTTCCAGCTGGTGAGTAAAGTTGGACAATTTGTCTGACTTTGTCTTCACTATGGTGGCTTAAGAAAGCTTGTGGAAGAGAAGTCTTCTTCCTGCACCTCTCATAGAGTAGCCAGGTGTACAACAGTCCCCTTTGACCCTACCAAGAACTCACAGCCCAGGTATCTCATCTCTGTTCCTTAGTGACCATTCTGCTAGATAGATGCTTAAGCAAAATCTAGGACCCCTACCAGCCACAGTCAGCAGCCTCTGAGTGCTTCTTCATTGTGCACATCTGACAGACACTAAAACTCTGTGAGGATTTCAAATCATCATGTCAAAAGTCTCTGTATGACATATTTATTCATCTGTGCAAGAGCCTAAGAAGCCCCTTAAAAAAACCCAGCTTGTCCTCACCAGTACACTGAATGCACACAGAGTGGCACATGCATGTAAAGTTTATCCTCCAGAATTTTCCATACCAGCTCCACTTTACTTGCCGTGACTCATAGTTCTCCATCTTGAAGGAGATGTAGGAGGGAAAAGGCAGCCAGGGCAAGATTGGAAGTAAGGAAGTCAGAGTCAGGGCCAGACCATAGGGGCATGGAGAGGGTCTTCCAATGAGGTCAACTTCCCAGTTGACAAGTGCTCATTTACACAAGGGAGACCCAATCATACAGGCACTTTCATAATTGTGCCCCTAAGCCTGGGATCCAACAGAAAAACTAAAATAGACATATAGACATAGGGTACACCAATGAATAATAGTGAAGAGAGCATAGACAGGGGAGTTAAGGAAGGGAGGAAATTCTAGCATCTGGGGCACATGGCATTGTGATGTTCTCTCCAAAGGGCTTGTATAGCTCCAGCCCTGTGGCCATGTTGTTTGCAACCTAAGTGGGCTTTCTGTTTACTTCTCTCTGCTCAATTCTTGAACCTTTCCTAGGATGATACCACACATTATTGGCATTTCTTAATCTTGGGGGTCTCCACAGCAGCTTCAGGTTCCTCCTCACATGTCCACATATTGCACTCTCAGGACAGTGCCCCCATGGACTCCAACCCTGCTGTACCTTCTCTGGATTCCCAAGCCTTCCTTTGAAATCTTGGTGGAAGCTTCCATGAACACCTAACTCCAGCATTCTACCTTCCTGCAGAACAAGAACCACATGGTTGATGCCAGGTCTTCTGCCATTTGAGCAGTAGCCAATCCTCCAGGAACACTGGCTGCAGAAGTCTCTGAGTGCCTGAGTGGCCAAGCATGTTGAAAAAATTTCCTAGGCCCCCTGTGCAAGAAGGGTGCCCCAAGGGTCTCTTCTCAAGAAAATTTTTGAATTTTTAATTTTACTTCCTTGAATCTGAGATGTGTGTGGACTTTCCAATTGCTGAGATGACTTCAACTCAAGCCATCTTTCTTGTTGTTTATGGGCAAAATCCTTAGCATTTCTTTAGTGGTGGTAATGTTATTAACAACTGCAACTTCTTTAGCCCCAGTTTTATTCCTTTCAAGTCCAAGCTTTTCAGATATTTCTGCTCTGCTTTCTGCTCCTGAATATTACAATAAACTTGGATAAAAACCACCAGCAATATCTATGCCACTGCCTAAATACTATGCTGTCTAGAAATTTCGTCCACCAGATTAAGAAATTAATATCAACTTTTGATTCAGCCTCACAGAAAGTCTCGAGGACACTGGCAAAATGTAGACAACTTCTCAGTCAGAAGATAATAAGGATGGCATCTAGTCCAATTACCAATAGAGTCCTCTTCCTCTGAAACCACATGACCCTGTCTTTACTGTGCATAATCCAATTAGCATTCTGGTCTTCTAAGCTTCTACCAGAAACAGCTAATAAGCTCAACTTAAAACAGTCTAAATCTTTTCCAGCTTGCATCACTAAACTTTCCTAAATCCTCCTACAAGTTCCAGAAAGCTCCAAAGGCTTCTGAATCATATGGTCAGTTTTGACACAGCAACAAGCTCAGTTCTTTATACAAATTTCTCATTAGTCAGGGTTCTCTAGAAGAACAGAAATAACAGGATATATATATATATCTTGCTGTGTATGTGTGCGGTGTGTGTATATATATTTATGTATATGTATATATGATCATAAAAAAAAAGAGATTTATTAGATTGGCTTACAAAATCAGAAGCTGGATGGTCCCACAATGGCTGTATGCAGACTGGAGAGCTGGAGGAACCAGGAGCTGCACAGTCCAAAATGCTGAAACCTCAGAACAAGAGAGATCAATGTTGCCACCCCAGTCTGGGAACAGAGGCCTGGAAGAGTAAAGAAGTTGGAGTCTGATGTTCTCAAGTGATCACAGCATCAATCAAGAGTCTACTGAAGAAGAATCAAGCTTGGATCTGTTGCCACTTCTTTGTTCTTCCAACTTTTATTCCATTCAAAATTCCCACGTATTGGACAGTACTGCCCAATCTTAGGGTGGGTCTCTGCTTCCATTTGCTATCATATATGCCAATTATTCCTAGAAACACCCTCACTGACACACCCAGAAGCCAGTTAATCTTAGGCCTCTCAATCCAATCAAGTTGTCAATTCAGATTAGCAACTACAACATCCATTCCTGTCATAAAAAACAGAAAGATTTAACACAAAGACTGTGGACACCACACCTATGTGGGGTTCTCAATGTAAATCACTCACATACCCTTTTAAGTGAAAAAGAGCAATCACAGAGGATATATCCCATAAAACCTGCTGTATATAACACAATCACCAGATATGCAAGAACCCCACTCGTTTGAGACCTATTGGGAAAGTGGAATCCTCAAGCACTGATACAATAAATGCTGTATCAAAACAAACTACTAATCATCATCAAAGAACTATCAGGGAAAACATACCACAAATCCCACTTGGAAGTATGCAGAAAGATTCACAAGAACTTAATATCCTAATGCAAGAAAAGGCTGTGCCCTAAAAATAACTTCCAGTTGAAGTAGGACAGATAAAGGTAGACACTGAGGAATTAGCAGGAAGCAGGATTATTGGCTGCAGGGTTCAGAGGTGGCTCTTATGTATGAATTCTTCCTCTGAACACTGAGTCCAGAAAGTTTTAGAATTTTATACCCAGTGTGTAAGAGGAGGACCTCAAATGCTCACAATCTGCAGAAGTCCACTGAAAAGTAGGATTTTTCTATTGCACTGGGTGATCAACCCAAGCCTGATGCAAAAATAAGCCAAGAACATTCTCTGCAAAAATCAATACCTGGGAAATGGGGAGTCCCCCCACACAGAAGACATGGTTTCTGAGGAACCTAATCTGTACAATTTCTTCTTATCTTGGATTATAAGGGACTTTATTTAAGATCTAACTACTTAAAAAAAAAATGTAAACAACCCTGTGAAGGTTATCCACCCAAGGCCTCATAAAAGGAGCCTGTGTTCCCTTATCACAATCTGCTTATATAAACACATTCTCACTGAAAAACTTTTACAAAAAATCAAATATCGTTTTAGACTAGAAATTTTACAACACTAGTTGTCCCATAAATGTAAAAAATTAATAAAGGGGTACTCAGCATCTAGAGTGCTGATTTACTTTAGGCCCATGGCGAATTTTAGAACTGTAAGATAGAACAACAGGAAATAGGAGGCTTAACTACATTGAACTCTTTTACAGTGCTCACAAATAAACAAATCTCATTAGAAGAGTAGCTAAGGGAATGAGAAACAGGACCAAATAAACATGAGAAAAAAAAACAAAATGTCAGGAATCAATAAATATCTTTTTAAAGTAGCATTGAATGTAAATGGTTTCAATTGTCCATTTTAAAGATATAGACGGGAAGAATGAATTAAAACACAAAGCCCAACTAGATATTGTTTGCAAGAGACTCACCATATAGGCAAGGACAGCTACACACTTAAAGTAAAAGGATGGAAATTTATATAACATGTGATGAGGCCACCAAATAAACAGAAGTAGTTACTCTTATATCCAACAAAAGAGACTTCAAGCCAAAATTAATCAGAGAAGACAAAGGTCACTTCATACTGGTAAAGGAAACAATAAAAAAAATATGATAGCAAACATCTATGCCCAAAGAATGATGCATCTAATTAAATAAAACAAACACTACTGAACTGAAAGATTCAGTTAGACTCCAGTACGATAATACTAGTTGACTTCATACCTCTCTCAGTGATAGATCTTTCATCTAGACATAAACTCAGTAAAAACACTTCATATCTAAAAAAAATATTGTAAATAAAATGGACTTAACATATGTCTACAGGATATTTCATCCCACAATGCCAAATTTACATTCTTGTCCACTGCTCATAGAAAATTCTACAAAACCTAAAACATATTTTAGGCCTCAAAGCAATCTCTGGTAAATATCCAAATACATATATATATGCACATATATGTGTGTGTGAATATATATGTGTGTGTGTGTGTGTGTATATAATAATACATTACATATTATCTGATAATAATGTAGTTAAATTAGAAATCAATGCAAAAAACTACAGGAAACACATGGAAATTGAACAATATATGTTAGAATGATGAATACATGATGGAAGAAATAAGGGGAAATTTTTAAACATTTTAGAAACAAACAAGATGATTAATACAACATACCAGAACCTCTTGTAACCTCTAAAAAGAGTTATAAGAGGAAACTTTATAGCTAAGAGTGTTTACACAAGAAAATCAGAAAGAAAAAAAAAATAAAAATCCTAATGATACATCTCAAGGTCCTTTAAAAATGAGAGCAAACTGCCAAGCACAGTGGCACATTCCTGTAATCCCAGTGGCTCAGGAACCTGGGGCAGGATAATCACACATTTGAAGCCAGCCTCAACAACTTGTGGACACTCTAAGCAACTTAGTGAGACCCTGTCTCTAATTTAAAAAAAAAAATGTTTAGAGCTGGGGTGGCTCAGTAGTTAAGCACCCTTGGGTTCAATCCCTGGTACCAAAAACATCAACTCAGAATCGCTAAAGCAATACCTAGAAATAAGAGTGAAGCAGGTGACATCTCTATACCAGACCTTAAATTATACTGCAGAGCAATAGTAACAAAAATAGCATGGTATTAGCATCAAAATAGACTGGTAGACCAATGGTACAGAATAGAAGACACAGAGACAAACCCACATAATTACATTTATCTTATATTAGACAAAGGTGCCAAAATGTACATTGGAGAAAAGATAGCCTCTTCAACAAATGGTGCTGGGAAAACTGGAAATCCATATGCAATAAAATGAAATTAAACCCCTATCTCTCATCATGCACAAAATTTAACTCAAAGTGGATCAGGGAACTAGGAATTTAAGCAGAGACCCTGTGTCTAATAAAAGAAAAAGAAGACCTAAATCTCCATCAAATTAGGCCCCAACTTCCCTAATAAGACTTCTATAGTGCAAGAATTAAAATCAAGAATTAATAAATGGGATGGATTCAAACTAAAAAGCTTCTATTCAGCAAAAAAAAAAAAAAAAAAAAAAAAGTAAGGTAAATAGAGAGCCTACAGTTTGGAAGCAAGTTTTTACCACTTGCATATCACATACAGCACTAATCTCTAGGGTATATAAAGAATTCAAAAAGCTAAACATAAAAAAAAAACACATAACCCAATCAATAAATGGGCCAAGGAACTGAACAGACACTTCTCAGAAGAAGATATACAATCAACCAACAAATATATGAACAAATGTTCAACATCTCTAGCAATTAGAGAAATGCAAATCAAAACTACTCTAAAATCACTCCAGTCAGAATGGCAGCTATTAAGAATACAAACAACAATAAATGTTGGCGAGAATGTGGAGAAAAAGATACATTCGTACATTGCTGGTGGGACTGCAAAATGGTGCAGCCACTATAGAAAGCAGCATGGAGATTCTTTGGAAAACTGGCAACAGAACCACTATTTGACCCAACTGTTTCACTCCTTGTTCTATACCCAAAGGACTTAAAAACCACATACTACAGAGACACAGCCACATCAATGTTTATAGCAGCACAATTCACAATAGCTAAACTGTGGAACCAACCTAGATGCCCATCAATAGATGAATGCATAAAGAAACTGTGGTATATATACACAATGAAATATTATTCAGCATTAAAAGAGAATAAAATTATGGCATTTGTAGGTAAATGGGTGGAGTTGAATAATATAATGCTAAGTAAAGTTAGTCAATCCCCAAAAAACAAATATTGAATGTTTTCTCTGATATAAGGAGGCTGATTCATATTGGGGTTGGGAGGGAGAGCATGGGAGAATTAGACAAACTCTATATAGAGCAAAGGGGAAAAGGAGAGGGAAGGGAAGGAAGGGGGCATGAGGATAAAAATGATGGTGGAATGAGATGTACATCATTACCCTAAGTACATGTATGAAGAATGAATGATGTGAATATACTTTGTATACAACCAGACATGAAAAATTGTGCTCAATATTTGTAATATGAATTATAATACATCCTGCTGTCATATATAACAAATTAGAATAAAAAGTTTTTTAAAAATCAAAATTAAAATAAAAACAAACCAATTCCAAAAAGACTAGATGGAAGGAAATAATTAAGATTGGAGCCAAAATCAAGGAAATGAAGAATAAACAAGAACACAAAGGATCAATGATATGAAGATTTGGTTCTTTGAAAAGATTTTTTAAAAATTGATAAACCCTTAGCCAAACTACCCAAAAGAAAAAGAGAGGAGACCCAAGTCAATAAAATTGGCGATGAAAAAGGAAAAAACATATATCTTATGGAAATCCAAATAATTCTCAAGAATTATTTGGAAAACATATACTCCAACAAATGGGAAAATCTAGAAGGAATAAATACATTTCTAGACATGTTGACTTGCCAAAATTGAAACGAGGAAACAGAAAACTTAGGCCAACCAATCACTAGCAATGAGATAGAAGCAGTAATTAAAAGCCTTCCAACAAAGGAAAGCCCAGGACCAGATGGATTTTTACCAGACTTGTACAAGACCTTTAGATAAGAATTAATGTCAATGTTCCTCAAATTATTCCATGAAATATAAAAAAATGGAATACTTCTAAATTCATTCTATGAAATCAGTATCACACTCCTATCAAAATCAAATAAGGATACATCAAAGAATGGAAACTACAAATATCCCTGTTGAATTCAGATGCAAAACTTCTCAAGAAAATATCAGTAACTTATTTTCAACAACATATTACTAATATTATTCTTCATGACAAAATTGGATTTATTCCAGGGTGACAAGAATGGTTTAACATACACAAATCAATAACTGTAATTAACCACATAAATAGAATTAAGGACAAAAATCACAATGATCCCAATAGATGCAGTGAAATACATTGACAAAATTCAGCACACATTCATGATAAAATCACTGAAGAAACTAGGTATAGAAGGAATTAACCTCAACGTCATAAAGGCTATATATGACAAGCCCAAAGCCAACATCATAGCGAATGAGAAAAACTAAAAGCATTTTCTTTAAAATCCAGAACAAAGATGACTGCTCTCACACTCCTAGTCAATATAGCACTAGAAATTCTATCCAAAGCAACTAAGCAAAAGAAAGTAATAAAAGAGATAAAAATAGAAAAGGACAAAGTCAAATTATAGCTCTTTGCTATAATATATAATTAGAAGAGCTAAAACCTCACAAAAAGACTGATAGAGATAAGCAAATTCAGCAAAGTTGCCATTTACAAAATCAACCTACAGAAATCATTATCTTTCCTATATACCAATAATGAACCTCCTGAGAAAGAAGTAAGGAAAACAATCCCATTCACAGTGGCCTCAGATATAAATAATTAAATAAATAACGTAGGAATAAATAATAAATAAATAGCCTAGGAATAAATCTAACCAGGGAGGTAAAAGACCTACAAATTAAACACTGAAGAAAGAAATTTAAAAAGACAGAAGATGGAAAGAACTCCCATGTATATGGATACATCTACTTCACAGCTGTTCAATATTGTGACTGATATTAAATGTTGACCCCACCATTCCTATTTGTGTGATAATTAGTGACATAGTAGAATCTGGACATTTAGTTTCAGTCCATATATTGGTTGCTATCAACCATCATCAATGGATTTAATCCATTCATGGATGATAATTTGTTTGCATTACTGGAAGATGGTGCAAACTTTAGGAGGTGAGGCCTAGTTGGAGGAACTAGGTAACTGGAGATGTGCCCTCTAGGTATACTTTGTCTCAGGATTGTTGTCTCTGTCCTGTCCTCTCCCTCCTTCATGGCTATCATGGGGTGAGCCACATTCCTTTGCCACATCCTTCCACCATGATGTTTCTGCCTTGGAGCCAGCCCACCATAGACTACAACTTATGAAACTGAAACCATGAGCCAAAGTAAATCTTTCCTTCAACCTTTTCTTCCTCAGGTATTTTGTCCCAGCAATGGAAAACTAACAAATAAATCATATACTTGATTTGTAAAAACTAAAACATTACAATAGAACAATTGAGAAACATTTAGGTAATCCTGGGAAAAACAAGGAGAAGTGATTGGATTGGAAATAGGACCTGGAGGAAGGAGAGAGTGGGGACTGCTGGTGTTTTTCTCATGAGCTTTCTAGATCTATTTGACTTTAAAATTATATATATACACACATACACACACAGTGCTTTGATGAAAAGTAAACAGGATTTTTAACCGTGTTCTAAGGAACAGAGCTGTAAGCTTCTAGGCATGTTTTCTCTTCCCAGGGTGAAGGCAGGAGACAAACTCTCAAGGCAAAAGAGACAACACTGATGATCCCCAGGGTACAGTAATGGCCCATAAGAAAAACCAGCAAGTCATCTAAGAGAACCAACATCAGTGAGCAGAAAACACGGAGGCAGGGGTGGGGAGGGCTCTGCTCCTCCTAAGGAGAGAAACAGATGAGAGACCACCAATGTGACACCTCTGCTGCTTTCCCTGTCCAGGGAAATGATGAGCAACATTTGTCACTCTCTGGGGCACACACCCTTCCTATCTCCCACAGCCACCTCCAAGCATGGCCTGCTGAAACATTGCTAGAGGTAGATGTTGAGACGTCTCCTTCATGTGAAGGGACCAACTTGGAGTGTCCACCTGGAGGTGCCCTCAGTATTTGGCAAAGCCAGGCTGTAAACACAACCATCTCATCATTCAAGGTCCTACCTCTCTTGGCAGCTCAGCAAGGGAGGACCAGAGCCCTTCAGGTAACCCATGAACCCACATCAAAATCCCAAAAGATAGTGATGGCATGATCACAAATAAGGACAGCCCCAAGGCCCTGACAACCCCATGCAGGATGTTGTCACATGTCTCCCTCTGCCACCATCCTCCAAATACACAGTCCCCAACACACACCTTGGGGCTGGACGCTGCGCAGAGATGGTCAGGGTCAGTCACAGGAGTTCTACCAAACCTTTAAAGAAGAATTAATGCCAACATTCCTCAATTATTTCATGAAATAGAAAGGAAAGTAACACTCCCAGATTTATTCCATGGAGCCAGCATAACCCTGTACCAAAACGAGACAAAGACACATACAGGAAAAAATACAAAGACCAATATCCCTAATGAACATAGACACAAAAATCCTAAATAAAATATCCTTAGGTAATTATATTCATTTATGGCATTATTTGTGATACCAATGAACTGAGTTCACCTAAAATTACCAACAATGTGGAAATTAATATGGATATATCTTTATCCATTTGTCAAAATACCTTAAATTTGAGAGAGAAAGAAGATAAGTATATAGCATCCTAGACCAGAAACCCTGCACTTACTAAAAGTAAATGTAGGCCCAACTCTCCATCATGTCAGCTTAGGAACACACTTCCTCAAAAGACTTGAAAAAATCTTGGAATGGAACCACCATTTGACCCAGTTATCCCACTCCTCAGGATATACACAAAGGACATAAAATCAGCATAGTAGAGTGATGCAGCCACATCAATGAATTCATTTATTAGTTCTCTAATTTTCTGGTGAAATTTTTTTTAAAAGCCCATGAATCTTAGAGTATGGCTAGTCCAGTTAATTAATGCTTGCATACATTGCTAATGTATACAACATATACAAATTTTCCTTAGACTAAATAAAACAAAGAGAAAATGTTGTTAGAGACCTACGATGTAGGTACATTCCAAATGTTTTCTATTAACTAGATACCAAAAATCTACTATCCTAAAAAGAACCAGGCCACCATGATCTGCCCATAATTTTTTTAAAAAATGAATTAATGTTTGCTCGAACTTCTTTCTGACACATCCTAAAATTGTCTGCAACATATTATAGCACTCTGCAAGGGCTGTGTTTTAGTCATATTTTTCAATGCTTTGACTAAAAGACCCTGAAAAAGAACAATGTTAGAAGAGGAAAAGTTTATTTGGGGGTTCCTGGTTTCAGAGGTCTCAGTCCATAGACAGCAGGATCCATTTCCCAGTGCTCCAGATGAGGCAGAACATCATGGCAGAAGACTGTGGTGGAAGGAATCAGCTCACATGATGATCAGGAAGGGGGGAGAGAGAGAGAGAGAGAGACTCCACTTGCCAGATACAAAATATATATCCCAAAGGCATGCTCCCAATGACCCACCTCCTCCAGCCACACCCTACCTGCCTTTAGTTACCACTCTGTTAATTCCATCATGGGGTTGCTTCACTGATTGTATTAACACTCTAAAAACCAATTATTTCTCCTCTAAACTTTCTTGCCTTATCTCAAACATGAGCTTTTGGGGACACCTCACCTCTTAATAATAAAAAGATGAGTTGAGATCCCCTTCTGTCCCGGGGGGCGCCTCCTTAGGCCCCTATCTAATGACAGGCCTGCCTTCATCAGAATCCCTCAGATACGGTTGGTCTGGATCCCTCCAGGTAGGGAATAGACAAATATGAGAGGCGAAAACATAAGGTTAAGGAAATAATTCTATAAACTGGGTCTACTGTGCTGACCCCCACATGCTTTTTGTTTAAAAAAAAAAAAAATAGCTTCAGTTCTGCCTGGCTTAAGTCATCAGGATATGTTCCATTTCTCAGCAAACAAACTGCAGGGTTTTCATCTGCAGGGAAATGCAGGCCTAAAATGCCCATAAAAAGAATTTAAGTTAGGGCTGGGGTTGTAGCTCAGTGGTAGAGCACATGCCTAGCACATATGAGGCACTGAGTTCAACCTTCAGCACCACATAAAAATAAATAAATAAAAATTAAGGGCATTGTATTCATCTACAACTAAAATTCAACACACATACACACACACACACACACACACACACACACACACACACACACATTACCCTGAAGGGGAAGACTTTGTAGTCTTTATACAGTGTAGATTCCAGAGCTCAGGGAGATAAGGATAATTCCCCATAATCATAAAACCTGTAAAAACCAGTCAGCATGGGCCAAAGTAACCTAAAATTGTTACATGAAATAGGGAATTGAAAGTCTGATGCAATCCTGGGGTCAGTCAAAAGTCCAGAGGTGGACCTGCATGGGACTCTCTGGAAACTGCCCTGGGACCCACAATATAACTGAAGGGCAGGAGGGGTATACCATCATTCTCTCCAAAAACAAAAAAAAAAAAAAACCTATGTCTCCCTTCAGAGTGTCCCCAAGTCTCCTTCCCATTCCTTCTAATAAACTCCTGCCTGTTCCTCTGAGCCACATGTCCAAAATCTTTCTGCTGTGATCACAACAATCAGGGTTTGATCAGGGAGCTTCTATTTCTGCCTCACTTTCACAGCAGGCCAGTGCCCTGTAGCACCTCTGGTGTGTCCTCTTGGCAATTTCCCATCCATCCGTGTTTTACTCTGCTCCTTGACTATGAATTCCCAGTTTTTCTTGTATTTGGACTTGAGCCCAATCTCTCTTCTTCATAACCCCACTGCAGTGCTTCCTACTCCTCAGACACAGGCCTAAAGAAACTCTGCCTCACCATCTTGTACCAAGTGTCTGGGATAATTAATTCTTTTTACAGGTCACACTGAACAAGGTGTTCAATTGTTAGGGGACAGACAGATGTGAGTGGTGGGAACATGAGGTGAAGGGAATAATTGTATACAATGGGCCCACTGTGCTGACCCCCACATGCTTTCTGTTCCAAGAAGCAATTTACCCACAACCCTGCCTAGCCTAAGTGGTCAGGCTATACCACATTTCTCAGCAAACTACCTGTTATCTGCAGGAAAAAGGAAGGCCCAAGATAATGTCTATGGGAGGAACCCAGGAGACTTTTGTGACCAGATCCTGAAATTCAGGGACATACGGATAATTCCTCTTAACAACAAAATCTTTAAGAACATATGATTAAGAATCCAATTAGAACCTTTTTAGTATGGGCCAAAGTGACCTAGATTTGTCATGGCAGTAAGAACTTGCAAGTCTGATGTCAACTTGCAAGTCTGATGTCATCTTGCTGTCAGTCAAAAGTCAGGAGGTGGGCCTGGGCAGGATCTCTGGAAACTTCTCTGGAATCCCCAATTAAAATGCAGAGTAGGAGAGGCACGTTGTCCCTCTTCTCTCCAAGAGGATCCCCTCTCTCCTTGAGAGTGTCCCCTTTCCCTTTTCCTATCTCTTCAATAAACTCATTCCTGTTACTCTGAAAAACATGTCTGAAATCATTCTGACTTGATCACAAGAATCAGGGCTTGAAGGGGGTCTTCATGCTGCCTCAGTTTCCCAGCAGGCCCCAGCTCCATGATACAATGACTGGTGTCCTTATAGGAGAAGACAGAGTCACCAAGACACCCAGCAAGGAGGCCACATGCAGACAGAGGCAGAGACTGATGTGCTGTTCACAAACCTAAGCACTCCAAGGATTGCTGGCAGCCTCCAGGAGCCAGGAAGAGGCAGGAGGCCTCCTCTCCCAGGCCCCCTGATGCTTCAGTCACAGGATGGTTCGCATCAGAACTAGCAGACAATAAATTGCTATAGTTTTCAGCCACCAAGTGTGTGGTGCTTTGTGACCACAGACCTCAAGGGAAGCTCACACAGACACTAGCCTGAGTGCTAAGAGAGGGGGAAGGGGGATCTGGGGAGCAGGGTTGGGATGGGAAGGGGCAACTTGATCCTTGCTTAATGTGGCAACCCTCCTGCCTCAATGTCCATTACTGGCTCTGGATTTTGAAAATAAAGTATATGCATTACTTTAATATTAAAAGAACACCTTGATTCTATTGACCTTAAAAAAGAAAATAGCAGTAAATATTTGATTAAAAACCATGGCAGATTTAATGTACCAAAACTGACCCATAAAGCAAACTAGGGTCAAGAGAAACAAGAGAAGGCACAATAGTGACAGAGCAAAAGCAGGAAAGACCCAAGAAGCTAGGCATAAATAGTCAAAGAGGAAGTGAGACTTCCTGGTAGACTCCTCTGGCCAGAGGTCCCTTCTTGCAAGGGACTCAGGCCCCTTATTGAGGCAGTTCTGACCAAGGTGTCTGACCAAGGTGTCCTCTTGCAGCTGGCGCCATCCTCCTGTGCACACATCCTGCCTTGTGGCTCAAACTGGGCCTTAGGACAGGTCTGAAGGGTGCTGGGTGCTGGGCTGCTGTAGCTGCTGAGGAAGCACAAGGATGGGGTAGGAGGAAGCACACACCAGATCCGACTGACAGTCAGCACGTCTACATGCAGAGCTGAGTAGAATCTGACCCAAGGTGAAGGCAGCAAAGGGGACAGACATCATGTGGAAACTGAAACCCATTCCAGTCACCCATGGGCAGCTGCAGGCCCATGGGGAGAGTCCATGTTTCCAGCAAAAGTGAACTTCAAGTCCCTGAAAAGTAACCTAGGCAACCGTTATCATCATAACCACATGTCAGAGGTGGTCTCCATGTCAGAACTGGTGGGAAATTAATAATAATGTATTGTCCAGCTCTGTGACCTCCAAAATCAGTGTCTTTCAAATTGATAAAGAATAAGTGAAGTCAAGGTTCATGCCTGTAATTGTAGCAACACTGGAGGCTGAAATAGGAGGATGCCAAGTTCAAAGCCAGCCTCAGTCTTGGAGAGGCACTAAGCAACTCAGTGAGACCCTAAATAAAATACAAAATAGGGCTGGGGATGTGGATCTGTGCTTGAGCGCCCCTGTTCAATCCCAGGTTAAAAAAAAAAAGAAAGAAAAGAAAAGTGAAGCTAGAAGTTTTACTTAATTTGTCCCCCAGTAACTACTTCAACTTGTACAAACATTTTGCATTCTGTGGTTTTATCAGGTCTCTTGATAAAAGCAAGTAGGTTCTTGATAAAGAGCAAGAAGTCCAAGAGTATAGTACACACCTATAATCCCAGCTACTCAGGAGGCTGAGGCAAGAAGACCACAAGTTTAAAACATCCTGGGCAATTTTGAAAAAGAAAAAAAAAAAAGGTGGCGGGCACAAGGGTAGAGAAGCCACATGCCATGCTACAAAGAATAGTAGAGAGCAATGGTTTATTGGCCCCAGGGATTTATTTCCTTGTCCCAACCCTTGTCCCACCATAAGGGTCCCTGACTCTCCACAAACACTGGCTCTGCCTCTGGCTGGGTGTGTGACCTTGAGCAAGTTGCTTGACCTTGAGTTTTTCTTCTCTCATGTATGAAGTCAGGCTGCAGAGTCCCTGCAAGGACCAAGCAGGGATGTGAGGAAGGTGTGTGGCCCAGGTGTAACTGACATCACTTTAGTTTTCTTTCTGCCTGGCTTCTGGGCCATAATCTGCTTCTCTTCAGTTCTATTCTTAGCCTTATGGAACTCAGGTCCCCCTCACTGTAACATAGGAAGGCTGGAGCCACAGGATTCTGGGACTCACTGTCTGCACTGACAGCATTACAGCTGTCACCACCCTCACCATCCTCATGAATGCAGGTGCCTATGACACACCCATTCACTTCTGTTTCTTTGCATTTAATATGCAGCAGTGACTCCCATCACTTCTTGGCCTCCAGATGGCTTTGAATTTCACTTGGAACAAATCCAAGCATGTTGCTCTGGTCCTTGAGGGACTCCTAACTGGTGGCTGGCAAGCCCACGGTGCAGCAGTTCCAACTCTGTGCATGTGTCTGGAACACGGTCCTCAATGGCTTTCTGTGGGGCACACGCTGTGTCCTCACTATTCTCCCACCCACACCAGATGCACTCATGCGACACCCTCACATGCTCATGTTCTCACGGGGACCCTGCAGTCAGTACGTTCACCTGGAAATTCACATCCAGCCAGAACCTCAGGACATGACCTAAATTGGAAAAAGAATCTCTAGAGGTGCATTGAATTGAAAAGCGGTCACCCTGGGTTAGAGTGACCCATGGCACTGGTATCCCCATAAAAACAGAAGCAGAGACAAAGACCCACGAGGAAGAAGATCCTGTGAAGATGGAGCCCAGACTGATGTCACAGAAGTTAACAGTAGACTAGCAGTTGCCAGAGGCTGGGGAAGGAGGAGAGAGTGCACTAGTCGGCTTGTTGTCTCTGTGACCAAACAAACTGACAAGACAACGTTCAGGAGAAAAGATTTATTTTGGCTCATGGTTTCAGTGGTTTCAGTCCACAGTCATCTGATTCATAGGGTTCCATAGCTCTAGGCCTGAGGTGAAGCAGAATATCATGGCAGAGGTTTTTGTAGAGGAAAGCTGCTCAGTCATGGCACCCAAGAAGCAGAGAGAGGAAGGGGCCCAAGACAAGACATTGTCCCCAAGGGGCCCAGGCCCTTCTTCCTCCAGCCACGCCCCACCTGCCTACGGCCTCAGCCATCTCCCCGTGGTCCACTCAATGAATGAATCCACTGAAGAGGCCAGAGCCCGCATCATCCAATCACTTCCCAAAGCATCCCCCAGAGCTTTGCTTTACTGAGGAGGTTTGACAGTTATATGAGCCCTGGCCAAGGCAGAGCCTGTTCCCATCACCCTAGAACATTCCCTCGAGTCTCTGCAGACCCCTGTCTCTACCCTGCCTGGAAAAGCAGAGAGGCACAGCACTGTCTCCCAAGTCCACCAGGGACAGGCACAGGGAGGGCTCAGGCCTCTGCCAGCTGCTGCAGCAATGACAGAGTCCCATAGAGGGCAGACAGGGGCATCTTGGCCTCCAGATCCCAGGTTGACCTGGGGCTATTCAGCTCCACCTTCAGGCCACACTCCTCCAGCAGACCATAGGTGATGGCCAAGGCCTCGCCCTGGAGTGGGGCGAGGAGCTCTGCGGGGAGGGTGAAGGGGATGCTCCAAGGGTACTTGAAGTTCGGCTCTAGGATGCTCCTCACCTAGAAGAAGAGTTATCAGATTGTACAGTCAGACCTTGGAGATCAGGGGAGAAATCATCTACCCCAACATCAGGGACCATGCAGAACCACAGAAAACAGGAGGTTTTGGGCCAAGCCAGGGCGTGGTCAGTTGTTGAAAAGCATTGTGCATTGCTTTCTCTGCTATGAAATGGTGATGCTAAAGCTCACCTGCAGAATAGTGGTGTCTGGATGTCAATATGCATATGTACATGTGTATACATCTACACACACATATGTATTTGCAGATGTGTGTGCATGTGTGTGCATACATATATTCATGGTGTATGTAGATAAAGAGCAGCTTGAAAATGGTAACTTTGTAGTGAAATCAAGGTGTGAATTACTCTTGTCCCCTTAGTTATATAGCCACATAGTTCCTATATGGATATTTTAGGACTTTGGGGCCCACTGGTGGGTTTGGCATGGAAACAGAGTTGCTCTTGACATCACCTCAGTCCCAAGAGGCCAGCTCCCAAGGGAGAATGCGGCCAGGGATGTCCCAGTGCCCACACTGGGACCCCATCTCCCCTCCAGAGGACACTTGAACCCTCTCTCTTTTCTCAGAATCCTCAGAGACATTCCTACCCCTCCCTCTTTCACCCTCCCCCCTGGACTGCTGGCCCCTGGGGATTTCTCACCAACTCTCGTTGCTGGAGCAGAATTCCCTTCTCCATGGACAGGGCCAATTTTTTAAGTTGGGTGTCACTCAGCACTAGGGGAGGGAGATATGTGGAAGAAGAGTGACAGAGTTCAGATACTCTCTCAGCATGAACTAGGAGACCCATGAGAGGGGAATGCTGAGGTAGAAGAATAAACCCTCCTAGGCTGAGGCAGGGTGCCTGCGCTAGGAGGTCTTCCTTCTACATTTTTTTTTTTTTTTTTTTTGTACTAAGGATTTAAGCCAGGGTGCTTTACCACTGAGCAACATCCTCAGCCCCTTTTATTTTACTTTTTTATTTTGAGACATGTCTTGCCACATTGCTTAGGGCCTCACTGTATTGCTGAGGCAGGACTTCAGTTTGAAATCCTCCTGCCTCAGCCTCCTGAGTTGTCGGGATTACAGGCATGCACCACCTCGCCAGCTCTCCTACTCTTGAATGGGTCTCCAGATACTGAACAGCATGGTCAAGTGGTGGGTGTGAGGGTGAAGGTTGGGATCTTCAGCTGAAGGATCTGTCTATGATCAACAGTCAGTCACTTCCTAGTCCTCAGGCTTGGTCACTGTCACACTGGGCCCTCCTGAACTTGGAGAGAAGGGTCATATGAAAAAGTTCATGATAACTGAAGGGTTTTTGAAGCTGTGACATCTAAAGCATTTGTTCAAAGGGTCTGGGCCCAACTGGGCACCTCCCATTCTGTCACAAGTCACTCTTACCCATCATGGCTTGAAGGAGGTAAAGAAGGCTGTCCTGTGGCTTAACCCATCCAGAACTTGAGTCTGTTGCAGCTTATATAGGATTAGGCCACCAGGGCCTTCCAAATGATCCCAGCTGTGCAAGCCCAGCTAAAGGAGACAGGTGGCTTGTTAACGACAACAGTAATACATCATCGTGGTGTGATCTGCTGGTGTCACCTGTGTCCACCAGTGATGACAAGGAGTGGGATGATGACTCTCTAACTCCCCAGCAGATTCCAAGAGCCTCTAGAGATGGAGGCTGCACTCCATGGCCCTGGTCACTGGGCCTGGGCCACAGTCCCCACTCTGACATCCTCCTCACTCCCCTGGCCCTTTGCTCATGCCTCCTCCCTCAGGTATATCAGTGGCCATATGTCCCACATGTCCCCCCAACGGCTCTGACAGCCCCAGGAAGGTGCGGGACACCCTCACCATGTCCATCAGTTTCTGCAGAGCTCTTCTGTCCCCAAGCATGGGCAGGATGTTGTAGAACACGACACCCTGAACGTCCTTTGAGAGCTGGGCCAGTGCCTCAGTTTTCCAGAAAACCTCCTCTTGTAGACGCTTGAAATCTGCCCTTAGCCATCAACATCAACCAAAAAGTGGGAATAATCTTTAGTTAGAATATCCCTGGGATGATAGACCTTCCCACCAAAATGAGCTGAACACCTCTGTCCTTATTCAAAAAGCATCTCTGCTAATGACTTGCTTGGGTTCCAGAGATGGGACTGTCATGAGGCTAGAAAGAGGAGCAATCCCAGGCTCTGAAAGGACTGCATATTGAGAACAGACACAGACATTCTCAAAACAGTCATTGCAAGTAGGAGGAAATGACTAAGTGGGCATTTTGGGACATTTCAGGGATACTGTGAAATCCAGTGTTGGGCTCTAGAGATGAAAATCTCAGGTATTCTGAGGTTAGTTTCCATATCTGTTAAGTGGGGATATGGCAAGGGTTAACTGAGTTTGTATTTCTAAAGCACTTGGGACACAGGATTGATCCTTGTTATGCGGTTGAGCCAGCACCTTCAACATGCATGAAGAATTCATCAAGTGGTAGATATTGGGGGCTGATTCCCCAGGTGGTTTCAGGTGGTTTCTTCTGAGAGGAAGAGATCACCTCAGTGGAAGCTCCAAAGTTGTTGTGTATTTCTGTAAGGCCTGCTGGCCAGTGAACCCTCAACAAATGTGGACTGCATGCATAAATGGATGGAACTAACCAAAGTGGACATTTGGGAATAGATTTGTTTTCTGAGTTGCATAGAAATCTAATTTGGGACTGGCTTCTTTAATGTGGCCTTTAATCTCCCACCCAGAGAAACCCAGATTTCTTCTTAATAAACACTCACCTTGCCAAAAGGGTACCTCTATTCTTCCTAGGAAGTGAATCACAAGTGATTAATTTTCTTCATCCTTAAATTTGCCTCTGAGACTCATAGGAGGATCTGCCCTCCCACTGTCTCCCCCGTCTTGGTTAACCTTTTCGTGTCCCCATCCTGGACCTTCCTTTCACCTTGTTGGCCCTCCTGGAACCTTCTCATCCCACAAGATCAAGGGGCAGGGCAGAGGATAGTGGCAACGAAGGCAGGGGCAATCTATCCTGAAGGCCTGATTTATATGCAGGTTGGGATTCCCACCTTCACCTCCAGCACACACACACTCACCTATAGGAAGGATGGAAATTTCAGTGCAGCCTAGGAAGAGAATATAACCCAAGAGTTAGTCTCAAAGATTTTGTTTCTCCAAGTTCTGTCTCTACTTCCCCTGACGCCCTCTTCTTCACTATTCCTGCCCTCTGCCCACAGGGCCAGATGCTGAGGCCTGGGGTATTGGCAGTAAAGGCAATCAGGTGGTTCTGTTTCTGTCATGCAGTGTGGCCTGGAGAGGGATCAGATTCCACTTACCTGATTTCAAAATTATTCACTTACGTTCAAGACACCGAAATATAACTCTGGAAAGAGAGAGGACATGTTTAGTCACCAAGAGCCCCTGCATCCCCTCCTCTCTTCCCTCTTCTACTTCTTTCTTCCATCTCTCACCTCTCACCTCTCCAACTCCTCCCTCCTTTCCATTTTTCTCGACTCATCACACAACTACCTCACTTGAGAAATTCCTCCAGAGAAATGGATCCCCAGGCAGACCCCACCCCATATAACTCACACTTATCCCAGTGTTCAGAGGAGAAAAGCTGGTCTCCCTGGCCCCGGGTCTGTGCCTGGGTCCAAGGCTGGGAATGTGGATGGTGATGGGGGATCATGGCAGAAAAGGTTTTTTAATGATTCAGCTCCAATGTGGGGTTGAGGGGACTCATATGATATCCAAAGGGGGTCAGGACTCACAAGGGCCCAAGCTCTAAGTGGAGAACCTGCCAGGCTCTGGACTCACCATCTTGAAAGGTTTTCTGCTTAGCATCAGGGAGATGTGAAGAATGGCTGAATGGAAAAGAAGCAGCAAGGAGAGCTGTGGTTATTCCTGCAGATGTCTTTCCCACACCTTTCACCTGGAGCTTAGGGGACACCTGTCTACACCACCTGGGATGTTTGTCAACCTGGCATCTGGGTCTTGTGAATCAGATCCTTTGATGAAACTTGCATTTTAATTAACACCTTGGGTGATCCTTATGCCCTCCACAAGGAATTATCTTCTCCAGGTCAAGGGGACAGGCTTCCTCCTGCCTGCCCAAGGGACTGTCTCCTTGTTCATCTTTTGTAGTACTCCTGACCTTACTTATCAATTCCCAACCTTGCAATCTTCGGTGATTTCATGTTTCATATATAGAAATGTACTGAGGTCTGAAAACTTGCCTAACATGAAACTAGGAGAACAGCTTATGAAGAAGACCAGTTTCCCAAGGTTGGAGAGTGTAATCCCAGGGAATCAGACAAGGCTGAGCTCCCTGGTGCCTGCCAGTCACACCCTGACCACTAGAGGGCAACAGGGGGCAATCCACTGACAATGCAGGCCCAAGTGAGGGAACCAACCAGCAGGCAGGGGGGTTTTGACTTCCAAGGATAAATGTAAACACGTATGTGGCTCATAATCCCAACACTTGGGAGGCTGAGGCAAAAGGATCGTGAGTTCAAAGCCAGACCTCAGCAATAGCAAGGCACTTAGCAACTCAGTGAGACCCTGTCTCTAAATAAAATACAAAAAAGGGCTGTAGATGTGGCCCACTGGTAAAGTGCCCCTGAGTTCAATCCCTGGTACTCCCCCCCCCAAAAAAGATTAGAATTCTTGTTAGTGCCAGGCTCCTCATCTCATCTGTAAAATGGAAAGAGGACTTTCTCTCCCAAGCTGATGTGAAGAATAAACATCCATCAAGGTGACTGGCACCATTTATCTTCAGCCTCTTCAGTTCACCAGGCCCCTTCCCTGGCCTGCCAACAAGCTCAAGCCATCTCAGGAACTGCATTACCATGCCCCCACCTTGTGGCTTCCTGCCACCCACTTTCCCCTCAGAAAGTCTCCCTAAGGGGTCATCTACACTGTGTCTGCACTGCCTCACCTCGCATTCAGTCCCTCAGTCATGCAGTTTGTCCACCAGTGAATTCACCAGACTTTAGCTACCATTGAACATGGTCTTGGTTCTCTCTGGGTACTACAACCCCATGCCCTATGGGGTCTCCTGTAATCAGACCATGTATTTTTGTTTTGTGTTGTTGTTAATATTTTTGAAAAGATGGCTCTTTTTCTTTTCTTCCATAAATTAAAAACACTTTGTTATTCACTGTGATCTTTAATAATATCACTGCCATCTCCTGGTGCCCTTACTGGGCATCTCTGAAATTTCTCCCATCCTGCCTCTACACCTCAGTAGAGAGCTGGCTGGGTCTGGATGGTCTTTCTCAGAAGCCAGGTCCACCTACTGCACAGGAGTGAAAGTCCAGCTTCCCTCTGTTGCACCCACAGGAGGTCCTGATACCAGGACCCTCCTTGGTCAGGATCAGAAATGAGGACACTGCAGGAGAATGTGAGAGTGTGCACATGGAGAGGGCATCCCCTCCTCTCCTGCAGCTCAGCCCCAGCTGAGTCAGTGGCCCACTAGCTGGGACTCCAGATGAGAAGGACAGGCTGGTCCTATCCCTAGCACCCACATCATGCCCAGGTGTGCAACTGACCCTGACCATCTGTCTGCGTGGCTTGCAGCCCCAAGATGTGTGTTGGGGACTGTGTGTTTGGAGGATGGTGGATGAGGGAGAGATGTAGATAACATCCTGCATGGGGTTGTCATTGGTCTGTCCTTGTTGGTGATCATGCCATCACTATTTGGGGGGGTTTAGATGTGGGTTCATGAGTAACCTGAAGGGCTCTGGAGCTCTGTCTGATGAGCTACCAAGAGAGGCAGGACCTTGCATGATGAGAAGATTGGGATTACAGACTGGCTTTGCCCCCTGTTCAGGGCACCTCCAAGTGGACACTCCAAGTTGGTCCCTTTACATGAAAGAGACGTCTGAGCATCTACCCTAGCAATGTTTCAGCAGGCCATGCTTGGAGGTGGCTGTGGGTGGTAGGACATGTGTGTGTCCCAGAGAGTGACAAGTGTTGCTCATCCTTCCCCTGGACAGAGAAAGCAGCTGAGGTGTGGCACACTGGTGGTCTCTCTTCTGTTTCTCTCCTCAGGAGGAGCAGGGCCACCCACCCCACCTCACCCAGGTGCCCCCTGGTTTCTACTCACTGACGCCATTCTCCTTGATGACCAGCTGCTTCTTCTTATAGGCCATTACGGTGCCCTGGGGGATCATCAGTGTCTTCTCTTTCACCTTGAGACCTTGTCCCTGGACTTCACCCTGGGAAAAGAAAACATGCCTTGAAAGCTACATCTCTCTGCATCACAACACAGTTAAAAATTCCTGTTTACTTTTCATCAAAGCAATGCATGCACTTAGTTTTAATGTCAAATATATCTAGACAGATCATGAGAAAAACACCAGCAGATCCCACTCTCTCCTTCCTGAAGGTCCTATTTCCCATTACTGTTGGCTTCTCCTTGTTCTGTCCAGATTTACCTACACAATTCCCAATTGTCATGTTGCAATGTTGTAGCTTTTCCAAATTAAGTGTATGAATCCCAATATCTGTGTAAGACCACAGACCACAGGGGGGACACTGCTTCTCATTTCATATCTTGCTTTTATAAGTTAAGGTGATGCCCTGTGCCTTTTCTGTCTCAATTGTTCCTCTCTCCAGGGAAGATGGGGATACATGATTTAAGACTTTGCACACCTAAAGACATCTTCATTTTAACTCTCACATTTGAATGATATTTTGTCTGGACATAAAATTCTAGGCAGGAATTCCTTGAAATATGACTATTTTTCCTTTTTTAGAAACATGCACAATGTACTTTTTGAGATAAGCACCCTGAAAATCTATACTTCTATTCTGTGATGTACATCTATGCAGACCAGGAATAAATGACTTGGTGGAGCCCTAGTCTCATCCAGGAATAATTCACTGGCCTGAGAAAGTTTGTGCATATCTCAGTTTTTTTTCTTTGGTTTCTGAAGTTCTTAAATGAGGACAAACTACACAGAAATATATTGTATATAAAAACACATGATGAAACACAAATTCTATATGTCCCTGGTCCATACTTGATTTGAATAAATGACAAATGAATTTGTTTATATTAATTTAAAAATTATACTTGGCTATTGTGAGTAAATTATGTAAATCACATTGCTTAAAGCCATTTAAATCTTACTCTTTAAAATATTTCTTATTGGGTTATTATGGTTTGGATTTGTAACATCTTGTGGTTTAGATGTGAGGTGTCCCCAAAAAGCTCATGTGTAAGACAAAGCAAAAAGGTTCAGAAGGGAAACGTTTGGGTTGTGAGAGCCTTAACCCTGTCAGTGAATTAATCCCTTGATAGTGGTAAATGAAGGTGTGTGGGGTGTGTACCTGAAGGAGATGGGCATGGGGGCATAGCTTTGGGATATATATTTTGTATGTGGTGAGTGGAGTCATTCTCTGCTTCCTGGTCCTTTTGTGAGCCCTTTCCCTCCACCACACTCTTCCACCATCATGTTCTGCCTCACCTTGAGCCCGAGGAATGAAGCCTACTGTCTATGGATTGAGACCTCTGAAACCACAAGCCCTCAAATAAATGTTTTCGTCCTTTACAGTTATTCTGGTTGGTCTTTTTTTTTTTTTTTTTTTTTTTTTTAGTCACAGCAGTGAGAATGCTGACTGAAACAAGCATTCATCAGAAGCATGGTCCCAAACACAGCAAGGATCAGAGGTCTGATAGGCAGTAATTGGATCATGAGGGACCTCATCAGTGGAATCCAAAATCTAGTGGTAGCTGAGGGACTGCTGGGAGGTGGGGCCTAGCTGGAGGGAGCAAGTCATCAGAGGTGTGCTCTGGAAGGGTTTATCTCCTCTCTCTTCTCTCTCCTCCTTATCCTTCTCCATTTCCTTATTTCTCTCTCCTCCTCTCTCTCTCTCTCTCTCTCTCTCTCTCTCTCTCTCTCCCTCCCCCCGACCTACCCCTCCTCTGCTTCCCAGCTGCCATGAGCTGAGCATCTTTCTACCACCAAGCCCTTCTGCCATGATGTTTCCGCAGTGAAGTTGACAGACCATGGACTGAGACCTCTGAAACCATGAGCCAAAATGAATCTTTCCTCCTCTAGATAGTTATTCTCAAGTATTTTGGTCACAGTGACAAAAATATGACTAACAAAAAGGTTATCATAGAACTTAAAAATTACTTTAACAGCTGAGGTTTGCTATTAATGTTCCTGTTTCTTCCAGTCATAAAAACTAGATATGTATATGGTACAGAATGCTCATATTTAGATTCAGCAAAATTCACCATTTACCCAAAACAACACATAATGCAAATAATTAAATCTATGTCTCTAATCTTATCAATAACAAACAATCCCATAAATTAAACCTTTATAAATTATGATGTCCAGCTGGGCACAGTGCTGCACACCTGTAATCCCAGTGGCTTGGGAGGCTGAGGCAGGAGGATCGCAACTTCAAAGCCAGCCTAAGCAACTGTGAGGCACTAAGCAACAATACAAAATAGGGCTGGGGATGTGACTCAGCAGTCAACTGAGTTGAATCCCAGATACCAAAAAAAAAAAAAAAAAAAAAAAAAAAAGATGTTATAATATACTCTCAGGATACCTTGGCACATAAGATGAAGGAAATAATGACCACACCCTTCTGACCCACCAGAGCCCCTGGGAGATAAGGATTCACTGGCTAGATTGGCATATTCTTGGAGTCCCCATCCCATACCTTAATTAAAACATTCCAAGATCCAGACAATCTTCCCAAAATATCCACACTACTGTTGTCATGCAGCGTGGTACTGTTGGTCAGTTCAACAACCTCTGTCACCACATATAGGTTGTCCCCTCTCTTCCGGCAATGCTTCAAAAAGGATGGTTCTGGATCCAACAGTTTGCTGAGGATATAAGTGAGGGATAAGTGGTCAAAGTGGGAAAGTAATGCCTCTCAGGGTTTTCTGGGTTACCCTTCTCCTCAAAACCAAGAGGAGCACATGACTTTGGACTTTGACAATTTAGTTTTCAGTGGGAGGAAGATGCTGGACCATGAGGTTAAGGTGCCCAGGGCACAGAACATCTTTTCTGATGTGCAAGATGAAGGCCACCCCATTTCTAATGACGGTGCACACTGTGAAGAGCATCTGCCTTGTACTAAATTACATTCATCCTAACAAGGGGCCATTTATCAATTTCTAGTGCTAGGATCTGTCAGACAAAAATGCTAGAAGTAGATAAGGTCCAGATGGTTGAGACCAGTCCTGAGGACTGAGAGATCCCGGGTACATTTCAGGGGAGGAGGTCACTAAGCACCCAGTACTAGGCTTTCCATTGACACTGGAATGAAATTCAAGCCCTTTCCACATCTCCAGGTGCTATTTCATTTCACATCTGTTTATCCTCAAGCCTCGTGTTACATCACCTTTATCCTGGTGGCTAAGACTCCACCTCACTGACTTAAACCCTTATCCTGAAAACAGCAAGTTCTATCTTACCTCAACAGTAAAATCCCCTCACCTGGACTCCTTTCATCTTGCTTTTCTTACTTCTTTTTCATTGTTCAAGTCTCAGCTCAAATATCAGATCCACAAAGAAACCTAAAGAGATTCCCTTCTCTCCATCCAATCTCTTTCAACTCTTCCTAGTTGTGAGCATCCCTCACATTTTTGAAGCTGAAAAACACATGACATGTTCCACATCCCATGAATTAAATGTATCTCTCTGCCTTTTTCTCTCTTTTTTTTTTCTTATTTAAGGTTTAAATCAGGTTTGTTTATTTCTCTTGGTGATAGCACATAAAATTTAACTGTGAAATTTCAACCTTTTTGGACTTTGTATACTGAAAAATCTTTTTCCTTTATATGCAGCTACAGAAAACCAATGCTCTTTTTGTACCATAAAGAGTCTTTGCAAACTTAAATTCTAATACAGGTCTAATACAGGAATTGTGCAATGCCCCATCAGAGTAACTTTTAGTATAAAAAATAAAATATGATATTGTTTAACTAATAGTCCTCTGCTTTAGTAGAAATATTATTTAAATTGAGATCTTTTTTCTAAAAGGCATTAAGACTCACAAGGATATATCCCATAATGGTCACTGGATAGTAATCTTTCCTCACGCAGAGAAAGGATATTACAAACAAATAAAATTACAGGCCAATATACATGGTAAAAAAAAAAGATGAAAAAATCCTTAATAAAATTCTAACAAGCCTAATTTAACAGCAAGTTAAAAGCATCATAAAAGTTAAAAGCATACATCATGATCAAATGGGATTTTTCCCTGGGATACTAGGATGGTTCCTCACATGCAAATCAATATGATATGCCACATTAACAGAATAAATGACAAAAACCATAGGAATCATGTCAATACATGCAGAAAATATATGTCAAAATGCAACATTATTTCAAAATTTAAAAACCTCAACATATTGGATATGCAAGTAATGAAACTTAACCTAAGCAAGGCCACTTGTGACCATAACAAAGGCCACAGCTAATATCATACCCAAATCAGACAAAGATGAGGAACAAGACAAGAATGCTTACTCTCGCCACTTCTGTTCAACATAGTACTAGCAGTCCTCACCAAAGAATTGGTCAAGAAAAATAAATAAATAACCAAAAGCTTTCCAAATAGGAAAGAAACAAGTTAAATTTTCTGTTTACAGATGCCATGATTTTATGCACTGAAAAGATTAAAGGTTCCATAAAAATCTGTTAGAACTAATAAATACAGCAAAGGTACAGGATACAAAGTCAACCTAAAAAATCAGTTGTATTTCTATATACTAATAGTGAACTACCCAAAATAGAAATAATTTCATGTATAAGAGAATAAAAAACAATAAATTGCATAGTAATAAATTTCACCAAGTAGGTAAACTATAATCAATTATCCAAAATTGATTAAAGAAATTGAAGAAGCTGGGCGTGGTGGCACATGCCTGTAATCCCAGCACTTGGGAGGCTGAGGCAGGAGGATCTCGAGTTCAAAGCCAGCCTCAGCAATGGCGAGGCACTTAGCAACTCAGTGAGACCCTGTCTCTAAATAAAATACAAAAAAAAAGGGGGCTGGAGATGTGACCCAGTGGACGAGTGCCCCTGAGTTCAATCCCCAGTACCACAAAAAAAAAAAAAAAAAAAAGAGAAAGAAAGAAATTGAAGAAGACGAAAATAAATATCCCGTGTTTAGGTTCAAATGAATTAATATTATCAAAACATAAAGCCATCTATACATTCAATGCAATCCCTATCAAAATTCCAATGGCATTATTTACAGATACATAAAACCTAATAAGGTCCATGCTTAGCATCTGGGTGGCCATCTTAAGTGACAACTGCCATTTTAAGGAAAAGTTTTACTTTCCCCACATCTTTCCCACCCTAGGGCATATCACCACTCTCCAACCCCACCCTTAACTGTCCACATTCGGTTCTGCCCAGCTCTAATCCCTGAGCCATCCCCATAAATGTCTGGAACCCCAAGCCTGTATTGCCTCTTTCTCCTATAGAAAGATGGCCTTTATTTGTCAGAGCTGACAAATAAAGGTATTTGTCAGCTCTGTGTATCTCTGCCTGGTCTCTGTCTTTCATTTCTCTCTTGCCCATCTCCCAGTTTCCTCACTTTCCTTTAACCTAATACTAAAGTACATATGGAACCACAGAGACACTGAATAGCCAAAGAAATCTTGAGAAAAGAGAACAAAGCTGGAGGCATCACACTTCTTGATTTCAAAATGTACAAAGGTAAGTCATCAAAACATTGGGATTGGGATAAAAAGAAATGCATAGCCCAATGGAACAGAATAGAGAGCCCAGAAATAAACCCATGCATTATGGTCAACTAATATTTAACAAGGGTGCCAAAAATACACAATGGGGAGAAAGGATAGTCTCTTCAAAATATAGCTTTGGGAAAATTAGATATTCACATGCAAAAGAAAAACTGACCTATTTTCTTACAAGATAAAAATCAACTGGAAATACATTAAAGATTTAAATGAAAGATCTGAAACCTTAAAACTCCTGGAAGAGAACATAGAAAAACAGGTTTTTTACCTTGGTCTTTGTTAGAAAATGCTGAACACAGTTAACTTAGCCAGGAACACCGTGTTAGTGAAATAAAAGGGTTTATTGGGGTGCCACATGGGCAAGGGTAGGGAAAGGAAGGGAAGGGAAGGGGGATAGGGAAGGGACAAATGGGAACAGGGACAGGCAGGAACAGAGAGTGGTTTCAGTCTGGGGATGGCTTAAATAGCAGACTGCTGGTCAGGCAGACCCCTGGGGGCGAGTGTCTCCATAGGCTGCGGGAGGTCAGGGATCAGCGGGGAGGGCACCTGGGAAAGGTAGTCTTTTTATAAAGTACCTGGGGAGGTGTGGCCTTCTGCCTGGGAGGCGCAGCCTCCTGCCAGGAATCCAACAGTCTTGACAACAAATTATGACACAAAAAGCCACAACAAGTAACAAAACCAAAAACAAGTAAGTGGTACCATAAAAAAAAAAAAAAAAAAAAAGCTTCTACACAACAAGAAAAGAAACAACAAAATGAAGAGGCACCTATGCAAGGGTAGAAAATATTTGAAAACCATATACTGAAAAAAGGTTGATATCTAAAATTAGAAATTTATATAACTATATGGCAACAACAACAACAACAATAATCCAGTTTAAAAGTAGTCAAAGTGAGAACTAGGACAAAGTGCAGTCAGTGTAGATAATGAGTGGTTGGGTCAGGAAGATGGTGGTTGATTCAAAAGGAAATGGAATACTAATTCTCCAGAACACTTCCTCATCCTCTTTACCTCTTGTCAAGGTCACCTGCCTCCAGAGAACTGTTCTTCCCAAAAAGGAGTTGTTAATGAGTACCATTTAGGTGTCTCCCTTCCTGCCTTCCTGGACAGTTATGGAAAAAAGGGAGAGGCACACCCTGAACCCTGGTTGTCTTCCTGCCCTTTCAGTCTCCATGTAGGCAGGATGGGAGGAGGGGACATGAGAAGAAAGGAAACCTGGAATATATAAAAGGGGCAGAACAACCCCCACTCCCTGGGGCACCAGCTCTGCATACCCAGCTCTCTGGAAGAGTATCTCCCCCCACCTTTCTCTCTCCATATCCCCCACCCCACCCCACCCCACCCCACCCCACCAGGCTCGGTTCTATCTTTTCAAGAAAATGTTTTGCTCTTGCCTTGGCATTTGTTGGGAGTGAGGACCCTGATCCTGATTTTCAAGACTGGTATCAAAAGTCCCCAAATAATCATTTCTCTAAAGAAGACATAGAAATGCTAACAGGTACATGGATTTGGATTACAATGTGCTCAACATCACTCAGCAGGGAAATACAAGTGAAAACCACAATGAGACATCACCTCACACTTGTTAGGTGACAGCCTTGCCCAGGTGTGGATCCTAGTTCTACCAATTCCCAAGCATGTAACTTTGAATGACTTATTTTATAAACTTCAATTACTCTTGGGTAAGTTGGGATAATCTGAAGAGGAGATTATTTTTTAAAATAAATAAATAAATAATTTAGCAAACGTGGATTAAATGGAATCCTTGTGTGCTGTTGTTGGGAATGTACATTAGTACAGTCATCATTAACTACAATATACTTTCTCAAGAACATTAAAAAAAAGGGGGGGGGGACTACCATATGACCCAAGGATTCCCCTTCTGGGTGCACATTCAATAGAAATAAAATCAGTAGTTTGAAGATATATATGCCCTACCATATTCACTGTGAAATTATTCACAATAATTTAAGACATGGAAACAATATAAGTGCCTATCAATGAATAAATGGAAAAATAAATTTTGATATAAACACAGTGGAATAATATTCAGTTACTTAAAAAATAAGCAAATGCTGTCTGTCATTTGCAACATCATAGATAAACCCTGATAATATTGTGCTAAGTAAAATAAGTGAGACACAGAAAGACAAACGTTGTATGATCTCACATGTGGAATCTAAAACAATTAAATTCATAGAAACAGAGATAGAATATGGTTCACAGTGGATAAGTAGGGAGATGTTGATCAAAGGGGGACAAATCTTCAGTTATTAAATGAGTAAGTTCTAGGGATCTGAGGTACTGCATGGTGACTGTAGTTAATGACACGGTGATGTATATTTAAAATGTGCTAGAGCAGTCAGTGTTAAATGTTCTCATCACACATGCACACACACACACAAAAAAAAAAATGGTTACCAGATGAGATAATAGCCATGTTAACTGACTTGTCTGTGGTAATCATATGTAACATTGTCATGTTTGTCACCTTAAATTTATACAATTCCATTTCTCAAGTGTTGGATTCCAGGCAGGAGGCCGCGCCTCCCAGGCAGAAGGCCACACCTCCCTAGGTGCTTTGTTAAAAACTACACCTCCCAAGATCCTCAGCGTGACCAAAAACCTGACCAGCAAGTGCCCTGTCCACTACCCCCACCCCCGCGACCTCTGCTAGCCTATAGGGCAAGGACTCACTCCAAGGGGGTTTTATGACCCCTACTCTATTTAAACCAGCCCCGGACTAAACTCGCTCTCTGTTCCTGCCTCTCTCTGTTCCTGTTCCTGCTCTGTTTCCTGCTTCTCTCTGTTCCTGCCTCTCTCTGTTCCTGCCTCTCTCTGTTCCTGCTCTCCGTTCCCGCGTGCTCCAGCTCCCGTTCATTCCCCGCGGTTTTTCCCCATCCCCTCCACGTGTTTCTTTGGTAATTCAATAAAAATAAACCCCTTTCCTTTTCCTATACGACAGTTCCAGCGTCCGTCCATCCTGCAAATTTCTCTAACATTTGGTGCATTGGCCGGGAAAGGAGACGAGCGTCCAACACGTCTCCGTTTGTCTGTCCACCTTCTCCACAGCATCGCTGGACTTCGGTAAGCCCACGTCCACCCCGAGTTCCTAAACCTGTTTGGCCACTGCGTGGTGAAAATTGACCGTCGAGTGTCCGGCAATCTCGCCCGCGGCCTATACAGGGGGGACGACACCCCACCCAAGCCTTCAGGGCGACGGTGGACCCCAGGAACTCCCCCCCCCACCTTTGTCCACCCGCCCACCTTTATCCGCCTGCTTTAAAATTTCCAGCTGTAAGACTACGGCTCTCGGCTGTGAGTGGCTAGGAAAGTTCCCCTCCGCACTCCGGGCTTGGGCTTCCATTTTTCCATTCGGAACGGGAAAAAAATCCAAAAACCTCCGTGGAGTAAGCTCATAGCCCCCCGGCATCTTGGAAACCTGCTGTCCGGGACGGACCGTGGTTACTTGGATGTCCCAGGCTCCATTGTCCCAGTGACGATTGGGCAAGCGGGCCTGGATCTCACTCTGATACATACTTTGGGAGGGACGCCTTCCAAAATACTGTATCAGCCTCTCCCCGTTAACGGGAAATATGGGAACTTCCCTATCAGCTCCAGCCGACACGCCTCTCAACTGTCTCCTAAGAAATCGAGCACATTTAGGCTTAAAACCCCAAATTAAGAAAAACAAATTAATAAAGCTATGTACAAAAATCTGGCCTTCTTATCCATTATCCAACCCATGGCCAGAGTCAGGATCCCTGGACCCCCGGGTTTTAGGGGAACTCTCCAGCTTTTGCCAGCAGGCAAAGAAATGGACAGACCTGCCATACATAGACGCTTTCTTACTTCTCCGTTCAAATCCTTCCTTGTGTACTAGGTGCCGCCCCGAAACGGTATTGCTTGCCTGCAGGCTTGCGGACCCCCCCCCCATGTTCGATGGATTCTGATTTTGACCCAGGATTAGAGGCTCCACCTCCCCTGTACCGGCAGCCTGGGAGGCTGCCCCAGACCGTTTCCCCTCCCCCCGTTCAGGCTTTGGATTTTGAAATTGGCGGGCTTCCGAGCTTAGATCCTCCCCCTCCTTTGTCCTCATCCTTCGCCCCGCCCCCGCCTTCTGCTCCGTCAGAACCCTCCTCTGTAGACCCGCCTTCTCTGTCCACGTCATTTCCGGTGCCTTCACTGCCGCTACCCCCGCCCACTCAACCTCCCATTCTTAGCTCTGCGCCCCTTCCGCCGTTATCCCCACCCACTCAGCTCCCGCTGCTTGGTTCCGAGTCACTTCCGGCCACGGCTCCCCCGCCCTCTCCAGCCATGCAGCCGTTACCAAACGCGCTGCCTCAGTCCTAGACTCCAGTCCATACTCCCTCGGATTCTGAGACTCGTCTCTTACCAGACGCACTGCCTCAGGCTCTGGTCCCCTCCCCAGTTCCTTCCCCAACGGCTCCGGCGGCAGCGCAGGGAGAGCATTGCGTAGCCCGCGTTTCTCCCACAGCGTCTTCCACAGAACTACTCCCGCCCCAGCCGTTCCAACACCATCCCTCCCAGACCCGCCTAACACTCTGCCGCCCCCACCGTTCAGTCCTCTCATGATGCGCTCGAGAAAACAGGCAGCTCAGATAATCGTGCCGTTAAGGGAGGTAGCTGGGACAGAGGGAGTTGTAAGGGTTCATATCCCGTTCTCCATGTCTGATCTTTCCCATATTGAACGCCGCTTGGGCTCCTTTACAACAGACCCTACGACGTACATAAAAGAATTTCAGTGGGTCACCCAAGCATACAGCCTTACATTCCATGACGCATACTTTATTTTATCAAATACTTTACTTCCTGAAGAGTGTAGGCGAGTCTGGGAGCAAGCAAGAGCATATGCAGATGAGACTCACAGAGTGAACCCAAATTTCCCCTTTGGTCCTGAGGCTGTCCCAGATAGGGACCCACACTGGGATTACAATGCCCCAGGGGACGTGGTCTTGAGGGATCAGTTTTTAATGTGCATAGTAGATGGTCTTAAATGAGCAGCTCAAAAACCTGTTAATTTTGATAAGCTACAGAAAATTATTCAAAATAGAGAAGAAACCCCCTCTGAATTTTTAGATCGGCTCACAAAGGCCCTCCGAAAGTACACAAATTTAGATCCCAAGTCCCTGGGGGGCCGTCAAGTCCTTATGACATACTTCCTATCCCAAAGCTACCCCGACATTCGAGCTAAGTTAAGGAAATTAGAACAGGGCCCTGTGACCCCCCAGACCAAGATTTTGGCCACAGCTTTTAAAGTCTATCATAACCGTGAAGAAGACGCCGAACGTCGCAGGTTTCAAAAGTATGAGAAGGCTGAGCGGTCAAAGCTCCAAATGTTAGCCCAGGCCCTTAGGGGCCCTGACGCTCAGGCCTCAAGAAAAGGGGTACATAAGTCCACACAGGAGGAACCCCCAGGGCTTTGCTTTAGGTGCGGGAAAGATGGACACTGGGCTAGAGAATGCCCTAATCCCAGGCCCCCTAAGCGCCCGTGCCCAATGTGTTCCAAGATGGGCCATTGGGGCGTTGACTGCCCCAGTTCCCGCAGGGGGGCTGGACTGGTCACAAACCCCAGCCTGCTGGCACTGGCCACGGAAGACTGATGGGGCTCAGGGGCTCCTCTCCTGACCGTTGACATCACATTAAAGGAGCCCAGGGTTACTCTCCTTATTGATGGATGCCCCATAAATTTCCTACTAGATACAGGAGCCACCTCCTTGGTCTTGAGGGAGTTTTGGGGCCCCACCACCATAGCACCATCCCCTATTGTCGGGGTAGAGGGAAATGCTATTCGCCCCCGCAAGACTCCTATGCTGTCTTGCTGTCTTCACCACCATCCCTTCACCCACCAGTTTCTGGTAATGCCTCAATGTCCTGTGCCCCTATTGGGCAGAGACATATTGGCCAAATTTCAGGCCTCAATTTTGTTCTCCAATCTGCCTAGCTCAGTTGTGCTCCCTGGTTCGTCTTGCTCCATCTCCTCCCCCATTTTTCTTCTCACTGTTTCAAAGGCCACTGACCCATCACCCCCTACTGATGCTGATGAGGAAACCCCATCACCCCCTAGTGATGTAAGATCCCCTCAGCCCCCTACCGAGGCAGAAACCCCCAACCTTCTATCGACGTAGAAACCTTTCATTACCCTGTCCCCGCCGATTTAGTTGACCCCAAAGTCTGGGATACTCAGACTCCTTCCCTTGCTCAGTGTGATCCCATACAAATATACCTTAAAGATCCCCAACGTTTCCCCAATAAAGCCCAATATCCACTTCCAGCCGCGAGCCTCAGAGGTCTTCAACCCATCATCTCAGATCTTTTGCGGAAACGTTTTCTCAGACCCACCCATTCCCCTTATAATACCCCTATATTGGCAGTTCAGAAGTCCAACGGGTCCTATCGGCTAGTCCAAGACCTTCGTCACATCAATGAGTCTGTCAAACCTATACACCCCGTGGTCCCAAATCCGTACGTATACTATCCTCTCCCTAATTCCTTCCTTATCCACCCATTTCTCAGTAATTGACCTGAAAGATGCCTTCTTCACTGTGCCCTTAGCCCCAGAATCACAAGACCTCTTTGCCTTTACTTGGACAGATCCAGATACCCGGTGTTCCCAACAGTTGACCTGGACAGTCCTCCCTCAAGGTTTTCGAGACAGCCCTCATATCTTTGGTCAGACATTGGCTGCAGACCTCAAAGATCTTAAATTCCCTAATTCCACTCTCTTACAATATGTAGATGACCTCCTCCTCTGCAGCCCTTCCCTCTTCACAGCTCATGAAGACTCTTACACCCTTTTAAATTTTCTTGCTTCTCGTGGGTATCGTGTTTCCTCCTCTAAGGTGCAGCTTGCCCAGACCCAGGTAGTATATTTAGGAGTTCAGATTTCCCATCAATCAAAGGCCATTACTGTAGACAGAAAAGCCCTCATCAAGGAGCTCCCATGTCCCAAGACAAAGGAAGAGATTCTCTCTTTCCTAGGGCTAGCAGGATATTTCTGTGCCTGGATTCCTAATTTCTCTCTTTATGCAAAGCCCCTATATGAGGCAGCTAAGGAGATTGAGGGTTGCAGCAGGCACTGTCACAGGCCCCAGCCCTTCATCTCCCAGACCTCCTTCAGCCATTTACCCTTTATGTCCATGAAACGAAGGGTTTGGCTCTCAGTGTTCTAGGCCAATACAAGGGCACCACCTTTGCTCCAGTTGCCTACCTCTCTAAACAACTTGACCCCACCGTTCTTGGATGGGCCCCCTGCCTTAGGGCTTTGGCTGCTGCTTACCTACTTCTGCAGGAATCAAAAAAGTTGACCTTTGGTGCCCAGGTTACTGTTGCCTCTCCTCATCATTTAAAAGACTTACTAACCTATAAGAGCCTTCAAACTCTCCCACCCTGTCGCGTTCTTTCTCTCCTTGTTTCCTTTTTGCATGACTCCTCAATCACCTTCCAACCCTGCTCCTCTTTACACCCAGCTTCCTTTCTTCCAGTCTCCTCAGAGCCCCCAGAACATGATTGTATAGAGACACTCGAGGCTTTAATCCCCCATCCCTCCCATATTCAAGAGGGACCACTTCCTGATCCTTCCTTAATTTGGTTCACAGATGGCAGCTCTTTCTTTAGGGATGGGCAACGTTTTGCTGGATATGCTATCATTTCCCTATCAGAGGTTATTGAGGCAGCACCCCTACCCCCCAACACCACAAACCAACGGGCTGAATTAATAGCTGTCATTCGCGCCTTCGAATTAGCTGCTGATCAAAACCTCACCCTTTACACAGACTCAAAATATGTCTACCATATTTTGCTTTCCCATTCAGCAGTATGGAAAGAGCGAGGGCTCCTGACCACAAAAGGTTCTGCAGTTACTAATTCTAAATTAATATCAAAACTTTTGCAAGTCTCTCTTCTGCCCAAGCTAATAGGGATTTCCCATTGTCCTTCACATCAAAGTGGAGACTCTCCCATAGTTCAGGGAAACACGAAGGCTGACAGGGCAGCAAGGGAGGCAGCACTATCTTCTCCTTCTCTTCTGGCTCCAGTCCTACCTACTACCCAGACCCCCACATCCCCTTCCACACAATCAATCCTCTCCTATCTCCATTCCCTTTTCCATCCTAACCCTCAGGCCCTCAAGACTTTCGCTACCTCCTTCCTCACCCTGACTCCAGAAGACACACAGTTTCTCCATCAGCTCACCTCAGCGTGCACTGCATATCAGCGCACTAACCCATATACTCCCCTTAAACCAGGAACATTTCCCTCTCACCAAGCTTGAGGCCAGCTTCCAGGAGCTGATTGGCAGATAGATTTCACCAACATGCCAGCTGCCCGGAGACACAAATATCTCCTGGTTTTGGTAGACACCTTCTCTGGATGGGTGGAGTCCTTCCCTACTTCCAATAAAAGGGCCTCCACAGTAGCCTCCATTCTAGTGTCAGAAATCCTTCCTCATTTCGGATTGCCCATGTCCATCCAGTCTGACAGCGGGCCTGAGTTTGTTTCCCAGGTTACCCAAAGCGTTTCTACTTCCCTTAATATCCCTTGGCATTTTCACATCCCATATCACCCCAAGTCCTCAGGGAAGGTAGAGAGGACTAATAGGACTCTTAAGGATGTCCTGACTAAACTCTCGCTAGAACTCCACTTAGACTGGGTCAAGCTACTCCCTCTTGCCCTTTTTAGGCTCAGAGTCCTCCCAAAAAAGCCCTCCTTACTATCCCCTTTTGAGGTTATGTTTGGGTGACCAGCCCTTCCACCCGGAGTTTCCCCAACTCAAGGACACCTACCCAAAGATCTTTCTTTTCCCATCTTGTCCTGCATCAGACATCAGCTACAGACGTGCCAAGATTACATCCTACCTGACCCAAGTAGACTCACTGATTCATTCCCATTAACACCCAGTTCTTGGGTATATTTCTCCCCTCTCCAGGACACAGGAACAGTCTCCCTTGTCCCAAAGTGGACAGGCCCTTTCCAGGTTGTGCTGTGCACACCCACAGCTGCTAAGCTTCGTGAAACCTCAGAGAATTTGACTTCTTGGACTCATATTTCTAGACTGAAACCAGCTACTCAACCAACTGAAAATCCACAAAAGGACAACAAACAACTACTTCAGTATACTTGCTCTCCCATTCCCACCGATCCCCTAAAAACTTGCTTCTCTCGTGTTCCTGACACCATCTCAAAATAATTTTTTCTGTTTTTTCTCGTTTTGAACCTTTAACCAGTTTTTCTTAGGGATTATCAACTGTGAAAAAACCAACAGATGACTTTCCAACCAGAGAGCCCTGCTGAGTCCTGCCCTTATGCTGCCACCTGGCTCATTATGATATGCCTCGCACTCTCCATTGGCCTCTTCACCGTAAGTCCCACCTGGTGGAACACAGGCCTACAGACAATAATCCATCTCACCTTCTGTTGCTGCCTGAAGCGGAAACCGCCTTGGAGCAACGAACGCCGCAGGAAAATTCGGAGGCAGGATGAAAATGAAAAAAGGTCTTTAATTCTTCTTCTCTCTCCGGCTCCAGCAATCACTCCAAACGCTCTAACTCCAACCACCACCTTCTTCTTCTTCCCACACACACTAACCAAACTCACCCAGTTATATACATATAGCTTTAACAAGGACACGTGCTTACAGCTCGAGCTTACAGGTGCGTCACGCAGTGTTCACGGGCATACAAAGATTCTTTGGATAATGTATTACTATCAGGTGGAAACTAGAACATCTTTTATGGCTCTCAGCTAACCGCAATCTTTAGCTATCTCCTTGATTATAGGCTCCTTCAATTCCCCCTTTTAGTTTTAAAAGAGGGGATGTTCTAGGACGTCCATGTGCAACCGACATTCTTACCCGTCATGGGAGTCTAGGCTGTCCTGACTCCTGGCTTAGGTTGACATGCCAGCCACATTAGACTGTCCCGTGCGACTGTGCCGTGTCTTAGGTTGTCCCCTTCTGGGGATCTTACCCGTCATAGGCTAACCAGCCATCCAATAGAGCCCTTCAGGATCGACTGTGTGTTGACTAACAGCCATCCAATTTTTAGGAGATGCTGCGGCTTTAAGGCGGCAAGCCTACTGCTGACGAGCCAAGTTTCCATAGCGTATCAAGTTCTTTAAGCCAATCAGCTGCCCTTAGTTTCATCAAGTAACGCACTGAGTTCTCTTAGACAAATACCCGCAAGGCATTGTCCCGTAATGTCCCAAAATAATGGAAAATCAAAATGTCCATAAGTTATAACACATAGATCCAAGAGACCCCATGCATGCAGAGCAGAGGCCACACTGCTGGTTAGGTTGTTTGATGCTTGAGCAGCAGGGATGCTTGCAGCGACTGTGGTCCCTGCAGTTGTAGCATCAGCCATCTTTTTTATGTCTAGACATTTCCACCGGCAAATCTTCAGGGCCCGCTACCTAAAAACTCAAGCATCCATTATTAAGGGAAAGGCAGTGCTATTCCAGCACTGAGATCAAAAGGTGAGCTGTCAAACTAAAAAAAGAATTATTAGAGTAGAAAATAAAAGTTGATCTCTGCTCACACACATTGCTGCTTAAGCTCCCACAAACATAAGCTGGCAAAATATCACATTCAGAAATAATCAAAGAGAAACTGAGGGTGTTTACTGCATTAAAGATAAAGAAAAGCTAAAGGCACTTTGGAAAAATAATTTGTTAGCTGGAATCCTCAAGTCTCTATATACACAGCAATCCTATACCTGTTGAAATAATTCAAATTAATCAGCTATTAAACAAATGAAGTTAATAACAAATAAACAATCCTCTGTCGGAACACCAAAATATCAGGTTATACAACATTAAACATATTCACAGCTGAAGAGAAGTCCCGGAGACAACTATAAATCAAAATTGATTATCATTATAATTGATTATCTAATTAAAATATTCTGAACTTATATGAATATCTATTTATCTATCTATCTATCTATCTATCTATTGATTATCTAATTAGAATATTCTAAGCTTAAATGAATTAACGTTATTTGGATTTATATCTATCTACCTATTTTTTTTTAAGCGCTTAATTATTTGTGACGTCACACTAGACAGACGCACATATAAACATATATTTGTGACATCACATTAACATGAAATTTAGACAAATGCACAGACATAAAGACATATATAAAAGAAAAAAAATACAATTGTGTATACACTGAAGAGAGATCTTCTTGTCCCGGCCGGGAAGATGAAATTTAAGTTGTAAATTTAATGGAGGACTCTTAAGGGAATCACTCCATACCTTCATTTTGGTCCTCTTGATTTTGTACTTGTTTATTCAATCTAGACTCCTCAATAACTTCGTCTTGATCCTTTTGACTTTGTACCTGCTTTATCAATCTAGATGGTATCCATATTGGAGAGGATTCATGCTTTGGAAAAACACAAACAGATCCTCTCCCCCAAATTAATACTGGGTCTGGACCCTTCCATGTACCTGAGAGAACATCCTTCCAGTAAACCAAAGGTTTATGTTGTTGGTGTGGGTTCCAGTGTCTATCTCCAGCCGAATGTCCATTAGAATCTAAAGTTAAGAAATTTAGGGTAAACAGGGCAACTGCCAATCTGTCCTTAGGATTTTTCCAGTTTCCATCTTTTTGCTTTAGTAACATATTTTTAAGTGTCCGATTTGCTCTTTCAATTATTCCTTGTCCCTGAGGATTATAAGCGATACCTGTTTTGTGAATAATATTGAACTCTGTACAAAATTGTTTGAAGGATGTGGATGTATATGCAGGGCCATTATCTGTTTTAAGCATTTTGAGGATGCCCAATGCAGCAAAAGCTTGCAGACAATGAGATATAGTATCTTTAACTTTTTCTCCAGAATGTAAAGAAGCAAAAATCATGCCTGAGCATGTATCTATGGTGACATGAATAAATCATAATTTTCCAAAACTTGGCTCATGTGTGACATCCATCTGCCACAAATGATTGGGCATCAAACCTCGTGGGTTAACCCCATAATGTGGATTGGGCAAAAGTGTTACACAAGATGGACATTCTTTTACAATTCTACGAGCTTGTTCTTTTGTGATTTTAAATTTTTGTCTTAAGGTAGTGCTGTTAACGTGGAACTGGGAATGAAATAAAGTAGCTTGTTGTACTGTAGTAAATATAAATATTGTTTTAGTGAGGGCATCAGCTTTTTGATTACCATCATGGAGAGGACCAGGCAGATTAGTGTGAGCTCTTATGTGACCTATAAATAAAGGTTCTTTTCGTTGCCATAGGAGATTTTGGATTTGAGAAAACAATTTAAAAGCTGGAGTATGTGGTGCTATTGGACCTGCTAGCTCCAATTTAGGGACAGCATGTACAATATAGTGGCTGTCTGAAAAAATATTCATAGGCTGTTCTTTAAAATTTTCCAGAGCTATTATTATAGCTTTGAGTTCCACTAATTGAGCTGATTTTTGATTAGTGATATGAATCATTTTTTCATTTTGAGTGACTACTGCAGCAGTACCGTTAGAGGATCCATCTGTAAATACATTAAATGCTTTAGGAATGGGTTGATTTTTTATTACCTGTGGGAATATGATAGGATGATTGATACAAAAGGACAGTATAGGAGATTTAGGAATATGATTGTCAAAATTTGCAGAAGTAGAGCATCTAGCTATAGCCCAATCATTATCATTGAAGCACAAATATTCAACCTGTGACGATGAATAAGGAGTAATAATAGTAGCAGGATGAATTCCAAATATTTTAGTAGAGGTTTTAAGTCCTTGAAGAATAAGTTTAGCCACCATGGAGGTATAAGACTCAATTGTACTTTTAGGAGAGACAGGCAAATGTATCCATAATATAGGTCCCTGTTGCCAAAATACTCCTGTTGGTGTATATTGTGAAGGAATAATAATCAATATTAGTGGTTGTGCAAAATCAAATCTATCGCAATGGGATCTTTCAATGGCCTGTTCTACTAATTTTAGAGCTCTCCTGGCCTCAGGAGTTAATGTTCGCGGTGAGGATGGATCAGGGTTCCCGCGAAGGATGTCAAATAAAGGTTTTAATTGTCCAGTAGTGAGGCTTAGTGTAGGGCGAAGCCAATTAATGTCTCCCAATAATTTTTGGAAATCATTGAGGGTGGTCAAATGTTCTTTACTTATTAGAATTTTGGGGGGTTTAACAAAAGTATCCATGATTTTAAAGCCTAAATATAGTATAGGTGATCTGCTTTGAACTTTTTCTTCTGCTATATATAATCCATATTTTTTTAAATTTTTTGTTATTTCACTAAATATATTAAATAAGATTTTTTGATTAGGGTGAGCTAATAAAACATCGTCCATGTAGTGTAGACACATGAGGTCTTGATATTTGTTTTTAATGGGCTGTATAGCTCTGTCCACATATAGTTGGCACATTGTAGGGCTATTTGCCATTCCCTGTGGCAATACTTTCCATTGATATCTTTTATCAGGGCCATTATTATTGATAGAAGGAATTGAAAAAGCAAATCTGGGGGCATCCAGAGGATGTAGGGGAATGGAAAAGAAACAGTCCTTTATATCAAGAGTTATAAGGTAATAGTTTTTTGGAATAGCTACAGGATTAGGAAGTCCAGGTTGGGTGGGTCCCATAATTTGCATTGTTTTATTAATTTGTCTTAGGTCTTGTAATAGTCTCCATTTTCCCAATTTTTTCTTAATTACAAATATGGGAGAATTCCAGGGAGAGGTGGAAGGCTCTATGTGTCCTGCTTCTAATTGTTCTTTAATTAATTGATGGGCCGCTTGCAATTTTTCTTTGGATAGGGGCCACTGAGGGACCCAAACTGGCTTATTAGAGAGCCATGGTATTTTTAAAATTGTTTTCTCAGTGGCCCCTAGAAAAAATGTCCTTTGCCTTTTTTATTATGATTAGGATTTTTATTCTTAACACCTGCAGGCTTGGTTGCTAAGTGTAGCCCCATTTGATGTAAGATATCTCTTCCCCATAGGGTAACTGGCAAGCTGTTTAAAACATAAGGTTGGAATGTTCCTGTATGGCCTTCATTGTCTTGCCAATTTAAGATTACAGCACTTTGTGCTGGGGTATTACTATATCCCAAGCCTCTTAAACTGGTTGAGGCTTTCTGCAGAGGCCAGTGCTTAGGCCATTGTTGTAGATTTATGATGGAAGAGTCAGCTCCTGTATCAATCAGCCCCTCCATCTCTATACCTTGAATTTTTAATTTGCACATCGGCCTCCGTGAACAATCCTGAACCCAGAAAGCCATAGGTCCTGAACCAGTGGAACCGAATGCTCTGCTATTTCTATTTTGTGGCATGCTTTTAAAAGAACTATGGAGACTGGGAATGAGGAGCAGCTGTGCGATTCTGTCTCCTTGATTTACGGAGATGATGCCCCTGTGTGTACTTAGCATTATTTTAATCTCTCCATTATAATCTGAATCAATAACCCCTGGTATAACATTAAAGCCTAATAAACTCTTGGAACTACGCCCAAGGATTAGTCCCACATTTCCTGAAGGGAGAGGTCCCCTGATTCCCGTAGGAATCAGCTGAACCCCCATTTCAGGTGTCAGGACCATCCGGGCAGTAGAACAGAGATCTAATCCTGCACTTCCTCTTGTCCCTCTGATAAGGGAGTTAATGGGTAGGAGGGATTGTGACGAGGAATCATTTGGATCTGAGGGCATTCCTCCTCTAGTGCGCATTCCTCCTCTAGTGCCTCGTACATTTGTGGGCCCCGGGGCATTGGGCCCCGTGCCCCGTTTTTTGAAATCCTTGATAAATCATTTCCATATATATCATATCTGGAATGGCATTGATTGGCCCAATGTATACCCTTTTTGCACCTGGGGCATTGGCCTGGAGCGCGGTATGAATTTGATCTTATTACCCTTGGGGGATATTGCTTAGCATATCTTGGTTGATTATAATACTTTTGTCTGGAATATCCTGTTCTAGGTTGAAACCTTTGGGAATTTTGAGGGGAGGAATTTTTCATCACTGCAGCAATTATGTTGCCTGTCATAACAGCCTCATTAATGTCTTTGCACAATCTGATATAAATTGATAAGTCTTTTTTACTTCTCCATGACCTTATTGCATCCTGGCAATATTTATTAGCATTCTCGTATGCTAATTGGATAACTAGAGGCATAGCTTGCTCGACTTCGCCAAAAACTCTAGATGTTGTTTTTAAGAGTCTATCTACAAAATCAGCGTAAGGTCCGTTAGGCCCTTGTATAACTTTTGATAGGCTGCCTTGCAGATCCCCTGTGCCTGATATTGTCTTCCAGGCTTTCACAGCTGCAGTGTGTATCTGGGCATACACACCTGGATCGTATTGTAGCTGATTTTGTAGTTCGGCGAACTGACCCTCCCCTGTGAGCATATCTATATTGCGTTGAGGGAAACCTGCTGCAGCATTTCTCTTTGCTATTTCTGAACAAAGTTCCTGGAATTGAGTTTTCCAGATTAGGTATTGTCCCCCACTTAGTACCGCTCTGCATAGACTTTTCCAATCTGAGGGGGCTAAGGTTAGGGTGTTAAGTGACTCTATCATACTTAATGTGAACGGAGCTTGAGGCCCATAGGTCATTACCGCCTCTTTAAAATTCTTTATTGTTTTAAAGTCTAGGGACTCGTGATATCTTTGTCCCTGTTCATTTTGAAATACTGGCAGTTCTAGGTGCTCCTGCGGTCTATGTTGTTCGAGAGCGTATAAGCGCTCAGAAAGGCTGCCAATTTCTACCTCAAGGGCACGTACATTCTGATCAATACTCCTTATTGTTTCTGTTAGGTATTCTATCCATGAAGGAGCAGAGGGCACTAGTGGTCCCTCTATTTGACGGTCTTTTCTCTTTTTTAATTTCTTTTTGTTCTTTTTATTGGAGACTGTGCTCCCTGAATCACTTTTTGATTCCTCCTCACTACTAGCTTCATAATTCCTAACTGGCTCAGTGGAGGAGACCATATCTCATGGTTTGGCTCCTTGTTACTATTATCACTTTCACTAGTATCCTGAGTTTCAGCTTCTAAGGAGAGTACATACTCCTCAGCTAATTTCATTAAGCTTCTGATGGCTTTTACAGTTCTTACTTTTGAATTTATATTACTGCTCTCCTTGCTGGTCTCAACTGAGTCAGAGGATATGCTTTCTTGTTCACTTTTCTCACTATCCTCTGAGTTCTCGCTATCAAAAATTTCATTCGTGGCTTTTATAAACCAACTTTTTGTTATATTCGCTCCCATATTTTTAAATTTTCTTTTTTCTTACCTTGCCGCCGAATTCCCCGTACAGGCCACCACTTGTTGCTGCCTGAAGCGGAAACCGCCTTGGAGCAACGAACGCCACAGGAAAATTCGGAGGCAGGATGAAAATGAAAAAAGGTCTTTAATTCTTCTTCTCTCTCCGGCTCCAGCAATCACTCCAAACGCTCTAACTCCAACCACCACCTTCTTCTTCTTCCCACACACACTAACCAAACTCACCCAGTTATATACATATAGCTTTAACAAGGACACGTGCTTACAGCTCGAGCTTACAGGTGCGTCACTCAGTGTTCACGGGCATACAAAGATTCTTTGGATAATGTATTACTATCAGGTGGAAACTAGAACATCTTTTATGGCTCTCAGCTAACCGCAATCTTTAGCTATCTCCTTGATTATAGGCTCCTTCAACCTTCTTTCCCTTTTGTTGCTTCCATAATAGTGTTATCTGCAAATTCGCAAGACCCACAATTTCTACATGCTCTCCGGCTGACTCCCTCAGTGACTTTCTGCAGAAGCCTGGTTTGACACCCTCACCGATTTATGGCTTCAAGGAACCTTCATTCAATTCACTCCTGCAGAGATCCATCTTTTTGGTGCCTGCCTCCTGGGAATTTTTTTCACCCTCAAGCTGGACCTGCCTGCCCACATTTCCCCCTCCCCTCAAAACTACCCCACGTCACCCCATTTCAGCTCTGAAGCAGCCAGATCAAAACACGACGCCCCTCTTCCTAAGAAATCAAAAAGGGGGGAATGTTGGATTCCAGGCAGGAGGCCGTGCCTCCCAGGCAGAAGGCCACACCTCCCTAGGTGCTTTGTTAAAAACTACACCTCCCAAGATCCTCAGCGTGACCAAAAAACCTGACCAGCAAGTGCCCTGTCCACTACCCCCCCCCAGCGACCTCTGCTAGCCTATAGGGCAAGGACTCACTCCAAGGGGGTTTTATGACCCCTACTCTATTTAAACCAGCCCCGGACTGAACTCGCTCTCTGTTCCTGCCTCTCTCTGTTCCTGTTCCTGCTCTGTTCCTGCTTCTCTCTGTTCCTGCCTCTCTCTGTTCCTGCCTCTCTCTGTTCCTGCTCTCTGTTCCTGCTCTCCGTTCCTGCGTGCTCCAGCTCCCGTTCGTTCCCCGCGGTTTGTCCCCATCCCCTCCACGTGTTTCTCGGGTAATTCAATAAACCCCTTTCCTTTTCCTATACGACGGTTCCAGCGTCCTTCCATCCTGCAAATTTCTCTAACATCAAGGATTTTCAAGATGTCAAAATAAAGAAAGTCACTTTCCTGTATGCTCTATGGCATGAAATCAAGAAAGCAGACAGGCAGATTCTCAGCAAGATGAGTAAACCAAAAAGGCGAGAGGGGGTGTTACTGGAATTTAATACTGGCCATTCGATGCAGATTGGGGACTCAGGAGAAGAAATCTCCAGCACCAGAGCTGCTGATGCAGCCAGAGTCACCAGCCAGACCAGTCCATCTGTGAGCAAAGTAGAAGGATAAGGGAATTAAAGGAAACCACATTTTTAGGAGGGCTGAGGCATGTCTGGGTACAGAAAGTTTAGAGATCAAAGACAAAGCCCAACTAAACTGAAAGGTGCACTGCACAATATCCTTATGAATGAAAGAAACAGATTCAGCATGTGGAGGACAGAGGAAGAAACAATTTTGCAGCCAGCGTTCAGGGGCTGGCATCTCAAGGAGTCAATTCCTGGCAAAACTGAGTTTTGACCAAAATACAGGCATGGCAAACCCACACTTCACAACATAGTGTGTGCCTAAGTGACCAGGAGAAAATCATACATGGAGAGAGGTTTACACAGGGGGACTACTGGTCATGCAAACCCACCTGGCTCTCTCCCTCTCTTTCCAATCCAGTTGCTTGCAGGACTGGACAGGAGAGATGCACCTGGCCTGGAATTTGAAAGGTCTAGCACAAAAGAGATTGCATTTGGAGACTGAACTTGAGACCAGACAATGTGAAGTCTACAGTGACATAATGGACTAAGAATTGGCTCCTCCACTGAAGAAGTGGAACTCAGGGGAGATTCTTGGGATGCAGTCTTCTAGCATGGGCCAGCAATTGCTGGGCCCTGGAGGTATGCTAATTTAAAATCTCTAGATCATGGGCTTGGGTTGTGGCTCAGAAGTAGAGTGCTTGCCTAGTATGAGTGAGGCACTGGGTTCACTCCCCAATACCATATTAAAAAAAAAAAAAACTAATTAAAATCTACTGACCAATTGGCATTCAACAAAGAACTTGGAACCTACCTAAACCTAAACCCCACCTCCAGGAGTTCTGCCTATGAAATTACCGCTCTCACCCTAGCAACCCCACCCTGAGGGTGGAGCAACCATCATACTCTAGAAGACCCATCTAAGACTGCTGAGAATATTTTGAACTCCAACAAAAATGAAAACAATTCTTTAACTTTCCATCCAGATTTTTTTTTTTTTTTTTTTTTTTTTTTTTTTTTTTTTTTTTTTTGCTTTTGTATGTTTGCGACCTTCATGGTCCATGGATATTTATATATATTCTTTTTTTTTTCTTATTTCTAGTATTTTTTGAAGCCACTTATTTTTCATGGATGAGTTTTTTGAGGACAAGAATGTTTGATTAGTATATTTCAGTTTTGTATTCTTTATTTTTTTATTTTAAATTTTTTAAATTTTTACATTATATATATTTTTCTCTCGTATGTTTCCCTTGATTCTCTTTCTCTCCTTTCTTCTTCTAACAGCCAATCTTTATTGTTCTCTCTCTCACTTTTCCTTTAATTTTTTTATTTCTATCTTCTCTCCTCCTCCCTCACCTGGGGAATAAATAATATGCTATTGAATCACCCATGGATAACAGAAAAAATCAAGGATAAATGTTTTAAAATACTTAGAGGTAATGAGAATAATGATACAACATATTAACACTATGAAGGCAGTTCTGTGATGAAAGTTCATGACATTGAGCTCATTCATTAAAAGGATAGAATGTTACCAAATAATTAACTTAACATTATATCTCAAAGCACTAGAAAAAGAAGAAACCAACACCAAAAGCAGTAGAAGATGGGAAATTTTAAAATCAGAGCTGAAATTAATGAAATTAAAACAAAAAAGATTTTTTTCAAAAAAATTGATGAAATAAAAAGTTGCTGTTTAAAAAATAAATAAAATTGATAAACCTTAGTCAAACTAATGAAGAGAAAAAGAGAGAAAACTCAAATTACTAAAATTAGTGGTGAAAAATAAAATATTATGACAGACACCTGAAATACAGATGATAATCAGAAAGTGCTCTGAAAAATTATACTCTACTACAATGAAAATTATGAAGACATCAACAAATTTCTAGAGACTTATGACCTAATAACCCAAATTGAATCAGGAGAATATAGAAAATTTAAATAGATCAATTTCCAGCAATGAAATTGAAGACACTATCAAAAGCCTAACAACAAAGAAAAGCCCAGAACCAGAAGGATTCTCTGCCACATTCTACCAGAACTTCAAAGAAGAACTAACACCAATCCTCCTCAAATCAATCCATGAAATAGAAAAGGAAAAGAAACCCTTCCAAACTCATTCTATGAAGCTAGTATTACTCTGATACCAAAACCAGACAAAGACACATCAAGGAAAGAATATTTCAGATCAATATTTCTGATGAACATAGATACAAAAATTCTTTTTAAAATACTGGCAAATTGTATCAAAATCATATTTTAAAAGATAGTGCATAACAATCTAGTCGGACTCATCCCAGTGATGCAAGATTGGTTCAACATAAAGAAGGCAATAAATGTAATTTATCACATTAATATACTTAAAGACCAGAATCACATGACTATCTCAATAGATGTAGAAAAAGCATTTGACAAAATAAAACATTCATTCACATTCAAAACACTAGAAAAACTAAGGGTAGTAGGAACATACCTCAACATTATAAAGCCATATATGTTAAACCAACAAGGCCAACATAATTTTAAATGGAGAAAAATTGAAAGCATTTCCTCTAAAAACTGGAACAAGACAAGCATGCCCTCTTTCACCCCTTCTATTCAACATCATCCTTGAAAATCTATCCAGAGCAATCTGAAAGAAAAAAAGAATTAAAAAGATAAAAATAGGAAAAAAAAAAGAACTCAAACTATCCTTATTTCCCAAGGACATGATTTTATATTTAGAAAACCCAAAAAAAACTTCACCAGAAAACTTCTGGAACTCATAAATGAATTCAGCAAAGTAGCCGGATATAAAATTAACACCCATAAATCAATTGCATTCCTATACATCAGTGATGAATCAAATGAAAGCGAAATTAGGAAATCTAGCCCATTCAAAATAGCCTCAAAAAATGTTAGAAAATCAATCTAGCAAAAGAGGTGAGAGACCTCTATAGTGAAAATTATTGAACACTAAAGATAGAAATTAAAAACCATCTTAGAAGATGGTAAACTCTCCCATGTTTCTGGATAGGCAGAATTAATATTGTCAAAATGACCATACTACCAAAAGTGTTATACAGATTTACTGCAAGTCCTATTGAAATTCAAATGATGTTCTTCATAGAAATAGAAAAAGCAGTCATGAAATTTATTTGGAAAAATAAGAGGCCCAAAATAGCCAAAGCAATCCTCAGCGAGAAAAGTGATGCAGGAGATACCATAACACCAGACCTTAAATTATACTACAGAGCTTTAGTAACAAAACAGCATGGTATTGGCACCAAACCAGACATGAAGACCAATGGTACAGAATGGAAGATATAAAGACAGACCCACATAAACACGGTTATCTCATACTAGACATAGTTGCCATAAGCATACATTTGAAGAAAAGATAGCCCCTGAAATAAATAGTGCTGAGAAAACTGGAAATCCATGTGTAGCAAAGTGAAATTAAACCCCTATCTCTCACCCTGTGCAAAACTCAACTCAAAGTGAACAAGGACCTAGTTATTAGACCAGAGACCCTGTGCCTACTAGGAAAAAAATGTAAACCAAAATCTCCATCTTGTTGGCTTAGGAATCAAATTCCTCAACAACACTCCTAAAGCACAAGAAGTAAAATCAAGAATCAATAAATGAGATGGTATCAAACTAAAAAACCTCTTAAAACAAAGGAGACAATCAGGAACACAAAGAGGGAACGTACAGAATGGGAGAAAATCTTTGCCACCTTCACCCAGATAGAGCACTAATCTCCAGGGTATATAAAGAACTCAAAAAACTTAACACCAAAAAAACCAAACACCCAATCAATAAATGGGCAAAGGAACTAAACAGATACATCACAGAAGAAGAAATATGATTGGCCCACAAATATATGAAAAATGTTCAACATCTCTAGGAATTACAGAAATTCAAATTAAAACTACACAGATAGGGGTTGGTGATATAGCTTTGGGTTTTTGTTGTTAAGATTTTTAAGTTTTATATATAAAATTATATATAAATAAATAGATTTTATATATTTATATATTATATTATATATATTATATTTATATATTATACTATATATTATATTATATATTATACTATATATATATATACATAATGAAACATTACTCAGTCATAAAGAAGAATGAAATTGTCACTTGCTGGTAAATGGATGAAACTGAAGACTAACATCCTAAGTGAAATAAGTCAATCTCAAAAATCAAAATGTCAAATGTTCTCTCTGAAATGCAAATGCAAACACATAATAAGGAAGGAGGGAATAATAGAAGTTCATTGGATGAGACAAAAGAGAATCAAGGGAAGAGTGGGAGAATGGGAATAGGAAAGAGTATAGAATGAATCGGACATAACTTTCTTAATTTCATATCTGAATACACAACCAATGTAACTTTACATCATCTACAACTACAAGAATAGGAAGTTATAATCCATGTATGTATAATATGTCCATATATATTCTACTGTCATGTATATCTAAGAAAATAATAATTTTTTTTAAATTTATACAATTCCAGTTCTCAATTATACCACAATAGAACTAGAAAAAAAGATAATAAAATAATCTCAAGACTTCGAGATATTCATTATTTAGAGAGTTCCATGGTCTGTCTCATTTTAATTAATACTTCATTAGTTTATTTGTTTTGCTTATTTCCTCATTACCTGCCCATCCCTGTCTCCACTAAGCATAAGCTGCCCTAGGACAGGGATTGGGGTCTGTCCTGTCTGGTCTATCCCAGCATACGATAGTGCAGTAATGGGTGAACACTGCTCCACTAAGGATTGATTGGTAATTGATAGCCCCTGGTTGGAGGAAGGAAGGAATGGGTACCCAAGAGGAATAGACTAGTCTGAGATGTCACGTTCTGCATTATGTTGGGGTGGGGGGCAACAAGGCCTGGTAAATGCCTCTTGCTTGCAAGAAGAGCACCGCGGGAATGATGATGTCCCACCCCTTCCTCTCCAGGTGCCTCACCTGTTTTGAAGGCTTTCCAGGTTTGGGGATGGGATGGTAACCTTCTGGATCTCAACGGTGGATCCATGGGACTGAGTGACCTCCCCTGACACGCTCACATCTACACCAGCATCGACACCCACACCTGCCTTCCATTTCTGGATCACAGTGTCACTGAAGAGGAATGGTCCTGTCACTACTGCTTCTGGAAAGATAAAATGTGACCAGAGATTTAGCCAAGAACTCACTGTGGAAGAGCTGGGTGTGGGAAAGGGAAAATTGAGGCCAATTCTGCCCCAACACCTCCACTCATTGAAATCTCTCAATCAAGACACTAACCCACCAATTAAATTTGAAGTATAGATGACTGTGGAGGGCAAAGGTTTGATTCCAGCATTGCACAACAGGGACAGTCTTAACCCCAAGAAATGGTGGCATTGCTTGTACATTTTCCAGAAGACCCTGTGAACCCTCTTTCCAAACACAGCCCAAGACCTATGCAAATACAGAAAATGTTTAGGATTTGGGGATGGAATGAGCTGTATGGAATCTACTTCTTTCAGTGCCCAACTATGTAACATTAAATGAATTATTTTATAAACTTCAATCACTCTTACACAAAATGGGGAAGATATCTCCACCTCAAGAGGCCCTTATGAGCATTCTATAAAGTCATGAATGCCTAGTTCCAGATAATTAGTTGATTCTCAAATACTGTTAGTTCCTTGTCCTTTTCTTTTAGGTGAGAGGGAGCTGAGATCCACCCAGCAAGGTGGATGTTGGATTCTTGGATGTTGCACTATTTCTATTTAAGAATGTTTATTTTTTACAACGAAGCCTTGGCCCCTGGCCAACATACCTGGGACTGAAGAAACAGATGCCAGGATGTCCATGAGGGAGAATTCACCTGGAATGTCAGGTTGTTCCCAAAACCGGGACTGAGAGTTCTGCCGTAATATACTAAACTGACGGAAATGGATGGCATCCAGTAGGGATCTGACAGGTCTCAGGTCTTTGCCTCCAAGCTTTTTGACCATCTTCTTGCTAACACACTCAAATATGGAGGGCATGTTGCTAGAGCATAGAGAAGAAAGCAGTTACCTCTCCCTGATCCCTGACTACTTTTCATAAAGGAAAGAACCTACACGTGAGTCAATCAGGTCTTCACTTACTGTGGTAACTAGGTCATAGCTCTCTCAACTTTGCTGCTCTAAAGACAGGTCAGGCTTCTTATAGAAGCACTGCTATGAAATTTGCTTCCTCTTATAGTTGTGGTAGGAAATCCTGGTATAGCTTCACCTTTAACCCAGAGATTCCTAAAGGACAAGATGATGAAGGGCTCAATTTTATCTTCAAATGAAGGCCCAGAGGGAAGGTTTGACTATGTTAAGCAGACATGGCAATGGAAGAAGTGAGATGGCCTTGGTCATTTTACAAATTTTGCAGAGAAGGCCTCATTGAGAAGTGACATTTAGACAGAAACATAGAGGAGGTGGGTATAAACAATGAACATACGTGAAAAAATTATTCCAGGTACAAAAACTAGCAAGAGCAAAGACCCTGAAGCAATGCATGCCTGAATCAGTGAGGTACAGAAAGAAAGATGAGGCCAGCAGAAACTGAAGGAAAGATTGCTCAGGCTCTGGTTGGTCAATGTCATCTCTCTTTCACTTGTAGCAAGATTAGGAGCCATTAGAGGGCTTTGAGGTCACACATCTGATGCATTTCTGACAGGATGCCTGTGGTTGCTGGGCTGACAGTAGACTGCAGAGAGACAGGTGGGACAGAAGTAGAGGGTATAGTTGAGATGATTTTGCAAGGAGTGGATTAGCAAGGTGGCCTCCATGAGCACTCATAATTGTCACACCCAGAATGTCTCAGGAAAGTGCTGTGTGTACATCAGGAGAACACTTGTGACGTGGGTTGTTTGCTAGAAAGTGAGGTTGAGTAGAGGGAAGCAAGGGGTGGTGGGTGTTGAAGAAGCAGAGAAGGTGAGATGGGGATCCATGAGTCAGGTCAAGTAAAGGGAAGCTGGTCTGGAAAACTCTGGAGGATAAATTATACATGCATGTGCCACTCTGGGTGCATTCAATATACTAGTGAGGACAAGCTGGGCTTTCTAAAGGGGCTCCCTTGGCTCTTTCTTAAGGCTCTCCCTTGGCTCTTGCTCTTAATATGTCATGCAGAAAAGTTTTTCATGGTGATTGGAAATCTTTTTTTTTTAACTATGTAAAATGTGATTGAAAATCTTCACAGAGAGATTTAGGTGTCTGTCAGATGTGCACAGTGAAGAAGGAGGCAGGCATAAATGCCTGATAGTGGCTAGGAAGGTCCCAAGTTTTGCTTAAGCAACTATCTAGCAGAAATGAGACACCTGGACTGAGTTTTTTCCAGGGTTAAGGGGGATTGGTGAGCACCTGGCTACTCAGTGAGAGGTATAGAAAGTAGACTTCCCTTCCAAAGGGCTAAGCTAAGGCCTTTCTTAAGCCACCCTACTGAAGACCAAGCCAGGCAAATTGTCCAACTTCACTTATCAGCTGGAAGATGTTGGATATGTATGTGAACTGCCTGTGTTAACTGCTGTCAAACAGGAGCCAGTCAAGATTTTGTCAAACCTGCAGGAGAGAAACAGCACACAGTATGGGCACATGAAGATGGCATGAGATGGTTAAATAGTACAACTTGAGAGCCTGTACCTGAAAGGAAAGTGCCCAGGACTGATCACACAGACACACCAAGGACAAAGGCAAAAACAGATTTATTATCAGGAATCTGACAAGCTGTCTCATGCAGAAAGAGAGCAGCCCTCTCCTCTCAAAAGTTACTTTTAATAGGCCAAAATCATGGCCAAGGGTTAGGTAGGGGTTAGCCCTTATGATTGGCATAGGAAGTATCACCTGATTTCACAGAAGGCAAGTATCTATTTCTCAAGGACAGAAATGGGAATTATTTCTTAAGAACAGAAAGAGTTGTCATAAAATGGGGGTTGGGAAAGAAAGCTGGCTGTAGTTATGCCAATATTTCTCCCTTTTTGTTTTAATACTGGGGTTGAGGGTGGCTTATGGATGGAGGTCTCTTATCATAGCTACTTCCTGGTGACTTGGGTTTGGTGACAGGGGCAGAGGTAAATTCTAGAGGCAGGGTTCTTCTGAAAGGTGAATACATTTTCCCAGAAGCATTGGATTGAACACTTGGTTGGTGAAGGCTTTTGTCCTTTCTAGGATGGTCTTCTATAGGCAATTAAAAATATATGGAAATAAAAAGCAAGGCAGAGAATGATGGTGAGAGGTCCCAGAAAGGGTAAGTCCAAGTAAGAATAGGGCTTCATAGGCTGGTGAGAGAGGGAGAGGCAGGGCAAAAGAGGGTTTTAAACTGGAACTTGGGGGAGGAGGCTATATTGGCTCATAAAGAGCTGATTTACAGCTCAATTCTTGAATACTTTTAGTCACTCTTGTATAAAATTTTTGGCAATTTTCCAGACAAAGTTCTTTTGAGAGCATTATGGTGAATATTAGGAGAGGTCCCATCAACAGAAGTAGCCAGGGGAGAGTCTGGCCCAAAAGTTTCCAGAGAGATGATTGGTGTTATTCCTGGAGGTGTTTTTTTGTTTTTTGTTTTTTTGGTTTTTTTGGTTTTTTTTTTTTTTTTTTTTTTTTTTTTTTTTTTTTTTGGTACCAGGGATTGAACTCAGGGGCACTCGACCACTGGGCCACATCCCCAGCCCTTTTTTGTATTTTATTTAGAGACAGGGTTTCACTGAGTTGCTAAGTGCCTCACCATTGCTGAGGCTGGCTTTGAACTCGCGATCCTCCTGCCTCAGCCTCCCAAAGTGCTAGGATTACAGGCATGTGCCACCACGCCCGGCACCAGAGGTGTCTTTTGATGTTCTCCTGGAGCTGGGCTATTTTTCCTTGGACTATTCTGGATTTGTTGGAGAAATAATAGCATTTCTCTCCTGAAAGACACAAGTGCCTCCCTTCTTTGCCATAACTAAAGTAATAACTCTCCTATGTTTGGTGTGTGTTGTTATTGATTGTGGGATTAAATGCCAATTTGAGAAGTAAGGAAAATTAGGTATAGAGGTCAGTTTAATTTTTGGTAAGCAGGGGCAAATATGAGCCTTGTAAAGGATAAGTTTTAAAAGTTTGGAGATATTGTTTTAACGTACCCATTTGTGGCTGTTTTGTTTATACTCTCCTGCTAGGTGTTTAAGACCAAGTTGGTTAAAAATTGACCTTGTTTTTATCTGTTATTAAGGATCATCTAAGTTCCATAGGGGTCACTCTTGGGGAACTTGAGAGCAGCTTCTTAGCTTTTATAGTGTCATCTGATAGGTAGGATGGGTTAGGGTCTCCTTGATGAGGTGGTTTCCTTTGGAAGCATCATGGATATCTCCCTTCTCCAGTGACCCTCCTCTTTGTAGCAATGTACTGATTGGCTTTCCATTTTCCAGTGGTCTCTTTGATCTCCTTGTTCAGGAGGTCATGTGGCCCAGAGTTGTAAAACTCCTTAGAGGATCTTTCTCATTCCCTGGGTTCAGGCTAACTCAGAGGTCAAGAGCCAAATATTGGTCTTCTTGGCCCTTTTGTTGTAAACTTAATCTTTAAATCTTGGTGTTAAACACTTGGAAAGCCAGTCTTACCAGTCCCAAAATAAGAGTATTGGGCTTTAAGTTAAATATGCATAACCTTATAATCATTTATCCCTTATAACTGGGGTCTGTATTAGTACTAGAAGTTAGTTCTATATTTTATCTGTCTTTAGAAGATGGCCTATTAACTCAATTCAGGTTATACATTCTTAAAGCAGTACCTCTGTAAAACATTAATAGGCAACAGTTATAGAGTTTACAAGGAAAATACAATATGAAATTAACAAGAGTAAAATCATGTTCAGTTTGTGTAATAGCTATTTTGAATTTTGGCTGCCTTATACATTATGTCCCTGTTTGAGTTCATAGTAATCTTTAAAACAAATATTAATCTTTTGAACATACCTTTAAATGAGCTGAAGTCTGGCCTATTTTGAAGCCATTTTAACATGTAGTAATGTGGGAGGCAGAGCCTTACCTTTGATAAGGTGGGGCTCTTGACAAATTTTAGGTAAAGTATTTTAGTTGTGAAGGTGATTTTTGTCTCTTACTTAAATGTTATTTTATAAAGTTTGTATATATTGTTTATTGAGTCTATATGAATATTAGTTAACATAACATTACATTTAAAACATGAATTATACGGGGGGGTGGCAAATATAGCCAATTGGAAGAGTACTTGCCTTTCACGCACAAGGCACTGGGTTCAATCACCACCACCACCAAAAAAAAAAAAAAACATGAATTATAGAAAGACTGAGAATACTGAGAGAGCTTTAACTTTGTTTTTGTGGAAAAAGTGACAGAATGCTTCCATGTTTTACAATGTCACCTTTAAACAAATAAGGCTTTCCTCATTATCTTTTAAGAATGCATTTAAATTTCAATTTTAGTGTGAAGACTAATACAAAATTGTGTATATAACTTATTGACAACAGGTTACTCTGTCCAGCTATAAAACATTAATGGACATGAATAAGTACCAACCCAATTTGTTATTTCCATACAAATTTGAGACCTTTGTTGCAGATAATTTTAGGTTGCAGAATACCAACATGGCAAAGTGTTTTCCTAAGCATTACATTTAACTAAGTTTAACTTTTAAAGTACAATTTAGGGTGCAGGGTAACAATAATCATAGGTCTGCATGGGTTAACAAAAATCAAAGAATAGCCTTAGCCTCTTACACATTTAGGAAACAGTGTTCATGATCAGAAATTGACTTAGTCAAAGTTAACAAATATAAGACAGATCTTCAAATGAGAGTGTGGCCCTTTTATGACCATGTTAGAACACTTTTTGGTTATCTTGCTGGTTAACTTACATAAATTTCCATTTTATGAATTTTTACATGACACTTAGACAAGGCTTAGATAGATATAGTTCTCAAATGTATACATATACCTAGTCACATATATTTTGTGTGCCAACTATATTGTCATAACCTAAATAATAGTTGTTTGTTTAAATAGTTATAAAGTAACCATCTGACTTAGTTTCCTCAAGTAATAAAAACTTAACAAATACAGGAAAATTATTAATTGATAAGAACAAATCAATGTTTTAGACTTTGGTTCATATCAACATTAAAGTTCTAATAACTTTGACTGCTATTTATAACCAACTTAATCACAAATACAAACCTTTTTAGATGTAACTTTTGTAAACCTCTGTGACTTACTTTGATATTTATAACTTGTTTACATCTTTAGTCTTTGTCTTCTTATCTTGAAATTTACCACAAGAATATTTCTTTGCCAGACAAAATACTTTTTTATTTAAAACATTTCCTTACCTTCTAATTTTCCATACTAAAATATATTTCCATATCAATAGTTTTCTTTTATCTCTTTTAGGTTTAGATCCTTTCTTCTGGTGTCCCTCTATCCTTACATACCAGAGGCAGAGCCTTTTGGCAACTTTAACTTAGTGCCTGACTGTGTAGACCCTTTATCATAGAACTGAATAAATGTCAGCACATATAGAAATTCTTTCATATATTTTACCCCTGACAGACAGACTTTAACTGTAAGATTGTATAATTATCCAGAAAACCATTTAAAGACCAGATAGTGACAATAAAATATTTTTCTCTTAAATAGGCCCATACCTATAGGTGGTCCATTTAGCCAAGAGGTTTAAGAAACTACCCGTACTATCAATGTAATATGGCCCACAACCTAAATGGCTTGTAATAGATACAAAAAAGAGATAAACAAGAAAGGATCATCAAAACCAGAGCTGACAGGCAGAACATTTATAACAGAAAAATTTATACATACAAATTTCTTTCTTAGCTTGGATAGTGAAGGATACAGGGAGGTGGAGGACAGGGAGCCACTGCAGCTTGCTTAGAGGATACTTCCCCCTCGTTGCTGGCATTATTCCCAGAGTGAGGTGTCCAGGAGTGTTGACCTTGAGGGGTCTAAAGTCTAGTGCTATTTGGTTAAAATTAAGCAGTATTTTATCATCCTGAGTTTTTTGGAACATACATGAAAGTAGGATTTTAAACATTAATCAACCAAATTTTAGTGAAGACCAGAAACAAAGTAATCTTAAACTTTCCATTGAGCAAGAATTTAGGAAAATCACACTTATAATGTTTATCCCATTTATGTTAAATCTGATTTATCTATTTTAATTTAGGTTATCCATGAAAACCAAGTTTAATTAACATTTTAAGGCATGTTTTGTGTTGAAGAAGAATCCTAGAAGCAGCAATGAACATTAGAAGCAATGGATATTATACTTTAAAAAGAAAATGATATTTTTTTTATTTTCTGATCATCTAGAAAGAAAGTATGAGTTAGTGATTTTGAAGATATGGTTATCTTTATTGTTTAGTCAATTTAAATTGAACTTTAAATCATGTGCATTAGAGGTATTTGGATCCATTTTTTAAATTTTAGTTTATGAGCATTTTAAGCTTTAGTTTTAATACACAACCACATGTAGACAAGACAATACACAGAACAAACACACAAAGACCTTATAAGTTTTAAAACCTATTAGATTAAGAGCCAACTTTTGTGGGGCTCGGGCTATGGCTCAGCAGTAGAGTGCTCCTCTTGCATGTGTGAGGCCCTGATTTCGATGCTCAGCACCACATAAATAACATAAAGGTATTGTGTCCGCCTACAACTAAAAACAATAAAAAATAAAAAAAAGAGCCAACTTTTGTAAATTGGCTTCTGGGCAAAACAACGTGTAAAAGGAAGAAAAAAAAAACCTCTTATAGTTATATAAAACAGGTTTGATCAGAAATTTTAATGTAGGTCACAGAATCAAAATCATGAGCTCAAAAACATAGAATTTTAACAAGAGTCCTAGAAAAAAATGATATGGCTATTATTTCAGTAAAGTAACATGAGAGAACAAGGAGAAAGAGAAAGAGAGAGAGGGAAGGAGGGAGAGAAGGAGCCCCCTATTGAGCCTGCCAAGACTGCTTTGCATTCCAATATTAGCTTCACTGTGACCTTGGCCAGGGAGATTGCTGCCTAGGGCTTTTTAACCCGATTTCTCCCAGTTGGTAATTAGGCCACATTTGCATGTAGAAAATTATGAAACATTATTAGTGGAGATTACATTAAGTGGCTGGGTCAAAAAACAATTGGGCTTTAGAGGCAGTGATATTGACAAGTTGTAGGGTGATGGTATTGGAGTTGTTTTGTATGGATACCAAGGCCATAGTAGAGGAGAGGTTTCCCTCCTGGTTAGGGGCATCCCAGTGCTCAAGAAATATGGGAGGTAGGAAAGAAAAGAGACCCAGAGCACCTGAGGGTTCTAAGGTTCTGCTTGGGGCTTTGGATGTTGTTGAAAAGCAAAGGGGTGAGGCCTTGGTGAGATCTAGATGTTGAGGAGAGGTCCAGGGATTGGAGGATTTTTTATAGGATGAGAGGTTAGCCTGATATTTGTGGGCCAAGTTGTTGGTAGGTGTTATGAGAGTCTGAATGTAGGGGGTTAAAGTGGATGTATGAGTGTAAAAGAAGTGCTTGCATTAGGCCATATTTGCATAGGCAATGGGATAGTAGGGCTAGCCATTTCTACTGGACATAAGCATAGCCAGCAGGTAGTTTCATTCACTTTTAGGTATGTTTGGTTAAGGAGTTTGTGAGTAATGTTGAGGGTATGGTATAGGTAGTCAGTGTTAGGATTAGAGGCCTTAGAGGTTCCAGAGGGGGTGAGGAAGAGTTGTACCATTAGGAAAGTGAGGGGGAACATAGGATATATTGGAATCAGGGAGGATGGGGGAAGCTGTCTCCCTCCCAAAGAAAAACCAGAGATGGATCCAGTGGAAAAGATGGGTTGGGGTGGAAATACCACAAGAAAAGAGGTTTTGTTCTTTGTTTGGGGGCATCCAAAAATTGATGGTATCTACTAAGAGTTGGGGAACAATTACTTATTTGTAGTGGGTTCTGGATTGTCCTCTTCCAAGACAGGTGGTAGTTGAGGATTTTATACCTTAGATTTAGAGACTGAATTTTTTAGTATAGGAATTAGAATCAGTAGAATAAGAATCTAAATGTTCCTTAGTCTGGGAGAGGTCAGTGAGCAAGGAGGGAACATGAACGTGTATAATGTCTTTAGCTTCAGTTATCTCCTGTAATGGGGGGGGTGCTATTGAAGCTGCCTGGGAGTGAGGATGAGAAAGGAAGTAGAAGGAGAAGGAGATGCAGGAGTAGGAAATGTGGTGTTGAGGTCAGGAGAAAGTAAGGGTCCCTACGTAGTGAGAATAGAGACTCCCTATGTAGTGAAGGTAGGTCTGAGTAAAGTGATGAAAGGGTGGCTGGGTGAGGTGACAGCAATACAGGGTGGAATTTGAGAAAGTGAAAAGTGACCTCATGGGCTAAAAAGGGGGAACCCACTAGGATTGAGATGAAAAGGGTTAAGGGAGAGTGAGCAGGGAGGACCTATACAGGGAAGCAGGATTGACACAGAGAGTAAGAAGAACAGAGGGAATGTTTAGAACAGAGGAAAGAGAAAGTTTGCATGCAAGGGATTTCCTTCCATTTACCCAAGCTCTCACAAAAGTTGTAAAGATCCCACCAAATGTTGAGATTAAAAGTGCCATTAGGTGGCCACTTGTATCTATTGTCCAGATCATAGAAGAGCCAAAAGTGAGTGGAAAATTGAATCAGTTGATGGGCCTTTAGATCTGGAGCCAAACAGAGGGGGTTGAGGAGGCAGCCAGGAAGTGAATCAAATGGGGTTTTGGATTGAGAATTCCCCATGGTGAGTTTGAGTGGCTGAAGTGGCTAAGGCAGGTCTCCCCAGTTCTAGTCCAAACAAGAGTAGAATGAAAGGGGGAAAAGAAATGCTCCCCAAGCAGCTCAAATCCCCAGAGGGGAGAGCAAGTTTGATGGGAGAGCCTATATCCATGTCACGGCACCATCGAAAAGAAACTGGCCCAACACTTATCATACAGACACACCAAGGACAAGGGCAAAAACAGATTTATTGTCAGGAACCTGACAGGCTATCTCATGCAGAGAGAGAGAACAGCCCCCTCCTCTCAAGAGTTACTTTTAATAGGCCAAAATCATGGCTGCGGGTTAGGGAAAGGATTAGCCCTTATGATTGTCATAGTAAGCATCACCTGATTCCACAGAAGGCAAGTTTCTATTTCTCAAGAACAGAAATGGGTAAGTATCTATTTCTCAAGAACAGAAATGGCAGTTGTTTCTTAAGAACAGAAACAGTAGTCATAAAATCGGGGTGGGGAAAAGGAAGATGGCTGTAGTTATGCCAAGAGTACTCTTGTTCCAAGTGGACAAAAGTCCTCTATAAATATCAAAAACCAATCTCTTCTACAAAGTGTCAGGAGCCCTTGCACACATAGCCATTAAACAGGGCCTATTCTGACAGCACAGCATCACATGCTTGTAATTTACACAGGCATGTGCCTGTATATATCATGATTGATGCCATGAATGAAAGGGACCTAATAACTTTATATTAACAAGAACATATAACAGGGGTTGGGGCTATAGCTCAGTGGTACAGCACTCGTCTCACATGTGTGAGTCCCTGGGTTCAAGCTCAGTACCACATAAATAAAATGAAGGCATTGTGTCCCCCTGCAACTAATAAAATGTTTTTAGAAAGAACATATGACAATTCAAAACAGGGGTGAATCTCATAATGTAATCTCAATGACTCAGGAGGCTGAGGTAGGAGGATCATAAGTTCAAGGCTAGCCCCAGCAATTTAGCAAGACCCTGTCTTAAAATAAAACATAAAAAGGACTAGGGATGTAACTCAGTGGTAAAGCACCCTGGGTTCAATCCTCAGAACACCCCACCACCACCACCAAAAAATAAAAAAAACAGGACCATGCTCTTATGCTGCTTTCAAATTCTTACAATTTCAACAAAACCAGGATCTCCAGCAGCCATTAAACAAGGAAGTAGTGCTTAAGCCTGTATTCCCTGGAAAAACTGATTTGTTAATTGATCTGTTCACTTACTTATTTGCTCATTTAGTCAGTGAAGTCTTAACAAGCATTTATTAGATGCTAGGCCCTGCCCTGAGAACATGTTAGTATGGAATCTGGTCTCTTGGGGCACAGAACAGTGATAAAGGCAAATATTCACCAAATAAATAAATGCATAAGTTGTTATTAATCATGATTGATGCCATGAAAGAATGGGACCTAATAACTTTGTATTAACAAAAACATACAACAATTCAAAACATGGGTGAATCTCATAATGTAATCTCAAAAACCTTAAGAACAAATATTATTAGCAGAGCCTAGTAATAATTGATTATGTACACAAAAATACAGAAAATATGAACAATACAATTATCAAACAATTTAATGGGCTTATAAATAACTGCACACACCTGATAAAGAGAATAGGATGAGCACATTCTATTCACATGTGGAAAAAATACAAAAAAAAATCATAAGGCAAACCTACACAAATATCAAGAATCAATATTACACATATATTTCATTTTTATAACAATTACATTAAATATGGAGGGGGAAGACTAGGGATTGAACCCAGGAGTGTATTACCACTGAGCTACAACCACAGGCCTTCTTATTTTTTGAGACAGGATCTCACTTAGTTGTTGAGGTTGACTTCAAACTTGGGATACTCCTGCCTCAACCTCCTGAGTAGCTGGGATTTTAAGTAGACACCACTGCAATCAGCTCCATTAAATTCTAAATTAATAATAAAAATATAATTTAATCCCAAAGATGTGTGAGAGCTAAAAAATTTACATATCCAAATAACTCACAAGTCAAAAAAGAAATGACAAAGAGAGTGTCAATGAATAAAAATAGGTAGAATATAGCTAATGTGGTACTTAGAAATATGCTGGAAGTTTAAATGTTTTTATCAGAAAAAAAGAATGGTTAAAAATTAATGAATTAAGCATTCAAACCAAGTAGTTAGGAAAAGGAACTACAAAATATATCTCTGGATTTAGTTCCCAGTACTGAAGGAGGAAGAGGAGAAGGAGGAGAAAGAGGAGGAGAGGAGGAAAACGAAAAAGGAAATAAAAGAGGAGGAGGGGAAAGGGGAGAAGAATGAGGAGATAAAGAAGAAGAGGAGGAGGGGGTCAAGGAGAAGGAGGAAGATGAAGGTGAAGAAGAAAAAGGAGAAAAGGAAGGAAGGAAAAAATGAAAGAAGGGAGGGAAAAGAAAATAAGTGAAAAAATGTATGAAAGAAAGAGAGAGAGAAACAGAAAAATGTGTCAAGAATACACAATGTGGAATAGATAATCAATTTTCAGTAAACGGTGTTGGGACAAACTAGATATTCACATACAAAACGCTGAAACTGGACTTTTATCCTAGGCTATGAACAAAAATCAATGTAAATCCAGGCACGGTGGCACACGCCTGTAATCCTAGCACCTGGGAGGCTGAGGCAGGAGGATCACGAGTTCAAAGCCAGCCTCAGCAATGGCGAGGCACTTAGCAACTCAGTGAGACCCTGTCTCTAATAAAATACAAAAAAGGGCTGGGGATGTGGCCCAGTGGTTGAGTGCCCCTGAGTTCAATCCCCAGTACCAAAAAAAAAAAAAAAAAAAAAAAGTTAAATTGATTGAATATTTAAACTGAAGACATAAAACTATAAAACTCCATAAACATTCTTCATAGAACTAGAAAAAGCAATCAAGAAATTTATTTGGAAAAATAGAGAACCAGAATAACCAAAGTAATTCTCAGCAAGAAAAGTTAAGCAGGCATCATCACAATACCAGACCTTAAACTATACAACAGAGTAATAGTAACAAAAATAGCATGGTATTGGCACCAAAACAGATTTGTAGACCAATGGTACAGAATAGAGGACACAGGGACAAGCACACATAAATATGGTTATCTCATACTAGACAAGTTGCCAAAAACATTCACTGGAGAAAAGATAGCCTCTTCAAAAAATGGTGTTGGCAAAACTGGAAATTTATATGTAGAAAAATGAAATTAAACCTCTATCTCTCACCATGCACAAAATTCAACTCAAAGTGGATCAAAGACTTAGGAACTAGAACAGACACCCTGTGCCTAATAGAATAAAAAGTAGGCCCAAATCTTCACCACATCGGCCTAGGATCTGACTTCTTTAACTAGACCCCTAAAACACAAGGAGTAAAATCAAGAATCAACAAATGGGATGAATTCAAATCAAAAAGCTTTTTTGCAGCAAAGGAAACAATCAATAATGTGAAGAGAGAGCCTACAGATTGGGAGAATATCTTTACTACATGCACATCCAGTAAAGCATTAATCTCTAGGATATATAAAGAATTTAAAAGACTTAACACCAAAAAACAAATAACCCAATCAATAAATGGGCTAAGGAACTGAACAGACACTTCACAGAAGAAGAAACACAATTGAGCAACAAATATATGAAAAAGTGTTTAACATCTCAGGCAATTCGAGAAATACAAATCAAAACTGAGGCTGAGACTGAGGTATATGGAGCCCAGATTGGTGGGATAGAGACTGGGTTTCCGAGGGCTGATCTGGGTTTGGTGATCCTGAGAAACATCAGAGACAGGGCTGAGAAACTGCTGATCACTGACAGAAACAGTTTGACTTTCCAACAAGATTTATTTTATTTTATTTTTTGATTTACTAATTGTGGCATCTTCCATGCAATGCAGTTTAAGCAAAGGTTCCTCTTCGCAGAAGGGAAGTCGAGGCAAAAGCGCCCCCTTCACGGATACATGCCACTCAAACACAGCACTGAAAAGAATTAATCCTGTCTGTGTCTGTTTTCACTGTCTTGTGTCTGTTCTGTTCCTATGTGTGGCCACCAGGTATCACTATTTCAATTATTTAGAATGAGACTAATTCTGGAAATTAACCTTTTGGAATCTGAGCTAAAAACATAAAAAAACCTTTTCTATAATTGTTATTAAGTAATTAGTTCCTAGTTAATAAGCTTTAAGAGTCTTTTTGTGATTAAAAAAAGATTTCTCTTACTTTCAGAGTAGCTTAAAATAGATACATATATATTCCTTAGAGTAGAAGTTTTTCAGAGCTAACATTCAGCTATGCCCCCCTTTCCCTGCTTCTAGGTTCTAAATATATAACTGTTAAAGAAAAACAATAATGCTTTGAATTCCAGAAAGAAAAAATTAACTTCTATCAGGCAAGTGTGCAGAGGATATGGCTTCAGAGAATCCATGAGAAATGGATTTCATCCAGACTCGTTAGATAAATGTGACAAAATTATAATATGCCCGGACAGTCACGTACGACCTCCATCTGTGTAGGACCTTGGAAAGGTGTACATGACCCCCCATCTGTACAAAACCTTGAAATGTATAAGATAAAAAAAATTTTTTTTTTATATTTATTTATTTGCTTTAGTTGTACACAATGCATTTGTTTTTACATGGTGCTGAGGATCAAATCGGGCCGTGCACATGCTAGGCGACCACTCTACCACTGAGCCACAACCCCAGCCTGATAAAAAAATTTTTAATATGTCTAATATGAAATCAGTAGGTGTTGCTATTTTCCTAAGTCTTATGACTGTGATGTAATCACAAAAGAATGTGTATTGCCAAGAATTATGCTTATATACTTGCAACAAAGTGAAAGTAAAGACACACAAGACTCAGCAGCCCAACTCTGTGTCTGTCTGCTGATTTCTCCATCCCTATCACTGACTCCTTTACCTTCCTACTATGTTGAGCACTCGCATTTGTACTCCCATTGTGCTGCTCTGCACCTCCTGCTGAGACCAGATCTCATCAACTAATCTCTATCATATTTGGAACAGGATGTTTTTTAATGTGTCAGTATGTGGAGGACAATGATACATGAATGGGTTTTGCATTTTTGTTGGATTCTTATGTCTTTATTTTTTACTTTTTGTATTCTTCCTCTCTCATTTATTTTCTTGGATTTTCTTTCCAATTTTCTACAACAAACAGCCAGTCTCTGCTGGCTCCTCTTCCACTCTTCCTATAAATTTCTACTTCTAGCTTCTCCCTTCCTTCCTCCTGAATATTGCATACTACACTATCTCTGTTCTATCACCCACCATTTGAAATTATAAGGAATTTTAACAAATATTCTGCTTGTACTATAAATAGTTTTGAACTCATCATTTTGGGTTAATGCAAGAAAGAAGTAGATGCTTTAGTGAGAGTTATTAGGTTTAAGACTATATATTGTGTACACTGGATGCTGTTGATATTGGTCTCACCAGTAAAAGGAACTGCTAGAAACCTTCAGGGACACAATAGGTCTACAGGGTAGAATTTATCCTGCCTTATATCCATACTTTTAGATGGGAAAACACACTAAAAACATGAAAAAACTAAGGAATAAAGTGTCCCAAACACAACAAGATGCTTCAACAACAGAACTACTGATAACACAGTGGAAGAAATATCCAGGAAGGAGTTCAGATGGTATATAGTTGAATTGATATGTGAAGTAAAGGATAGTACGAAGAATGAAATCAAAGAAAAAATACAGGAAGTGAAAGACCACTTCAATAAAGAGTTAGATATCATGGGAAAAAAACAAGCAGAAATCCTTGAAATGAAGGAATCAGTAAACCAAATTATAAATTCAATAGAAAGCATCACCAACAGACTAGACCACTTGGAAGATAGAACCTCAGACAATGAAGACAAATTATATAATCTTGAAAGTAGAGTTGAACATGTGGAAAAGATGGTTTAAAAAAAATGAACAGAACATCCAAGGATTATAGGATAACATGAAAAGACCAAATTTAAGAATTATTAGAATATATGAAGGAGCAGAGATACAAACCAAAGGAATGCACAATCTTTTCAATGATATTATAGCAGAGAATTTCCCAAACCTACAGAATGGAATGGAAAATCAAATACAAGAGGCTTACAGGACACCAAGTATATAAAATTACAGCACACCCACATCAAGACACATTATAATGAGAAGGACCAACACAGAGAATAAAGATAAAATCTTAAAGGCTGTGAGAGAAAAAAATTAAATTACATATAGGGGGAAACCAATTTGGATCTCAACTGATTTCTCAACCCAGACCATCAAAGCTAGCCCTGGAATAATATATTTTAAGCTCTAAAAGAAAACAAATGCCAACCAAGAACTTTATATCCAGCAAAATTGTTTTGTATTTGAAGGTGAAATTAAAACATTCCACAATAAACAAAAATTAAAAGAATTCACAACTAAAAAGCCTACACTACAGAGCATTCTCAACAGAATATTCCATGAGGATGGAGTGAAAAAAAAAAAGTGAAAACCAGAAAAGGGAGGATCTACACTAAAGGGACATTTACCCAAATGAGAAACTAAGACAAATCAAAAACCAGAAATATATCAAAATGATGGGGATTTACAAATCCTATCTCAATAATAATCTTGAATGTTAATGGCCTAAACTCATCAATCAAAAGACATGGACTGACAGACTGGATTAAAAAGCAAGACCAAACAATATGCTGTCATCAAGAGACTCACCTCATAGGCAAAGACATCCACAGGCTGAAGGTGAAAGGATGGGGAAAAAGTTATCACTCATATAAATTGTGTAAACAAGCAGGGGTTTCCATTTTCATTTCAGATAAAGTAGACTTCAAACATAAGTTAATCAGAAGAGACAAAGAAGGATATTTCATACTTCTTGAGGGAAGTATATATAAGCAGAACATAACAATTATAAATATTTATGCCCCAAACAATGGAGCATCTATGTACATCAAACAAACCCTTCTCAATTTCAAGAGTCAAATAAACCACAATACAATAATACTGGGTGACTTTAACATACCTCTCTCACTACTGGACAGATCTTCCAAACAAAAACTAAATAAAGAAACTATAGAATTAAATAATACAATTTAATTATTTAGATTTAACAGATATATAGAGAATATTCCACCCATTAATGAGCAAATATACTTTTTTCTCAGTAGCACATGAATCCTTCTCTAAAATAGACCATATCTTATGCCACAAAGAACTCTTAGTAAATAAAAATAAAATAAAATAGTGAGTTAATACCCTGCATTCTATCAGACCACAATGAAATGAAATTAGAAATCAATGATAAAATAAAAAATAGAATCTCCTGTAATAAATGGAGACTAAATAATACACAATTGAATGATGATAGTAAAAGAAGATGATAGATAGTAGAAGAAATCAAGGATGAAATTTAAAAATTCTTAGAGGTAAATGAGAACACTGAAACAACATATAAAAATCTTTGGGACACTATGAAGGCAGTACTAAGAGGAAAGTTTATTGTCTTGAGTGCATTTATTAAAATAATAAAGAGTCAACATATAAATGACTTAACACTATATCTCAAAGCCCTAGAAAAAGAAGAACAAATCAACACAAAAAGCAGTAGAAGACAGGAAATAATTAAAATCAGCTGAAATCAATGAAATTGAAACAAAAGAAACAATTGAAAAAATTAACAAAACAAAAAGTTGGTTCTTTGAAAAAATAAATAAAATTGATAAACCCCTGGCCATGCTAAAGAAAAGAAAAAGAGAGAAAATTCAAATTAACAAAATACAAGATGAAGAAGGAGACATCACTACGGACACATCTGAAATACATAAGATACTTAGAAACTATTTTGAAAATTTATACTCTAATAAAATAGAAAATATTGAAGACATCAACAAATTTTTAGAGACATATGACCTACCCAAACTGAATAAGGAGGTCATACATGATTTAAACAGATCAACTTCAAGAAATGAAATAGAAAACACCATCCAAAACCTACCAACATTTAACATGTTTTTGAGGCTGTACTGCTAAGTTACTTGATACGATAATTTTTTAAAAATTCAATGTTAAGTAATGTGTGGACAGCATGGAAACAAGTGACCAAACTGTCCACAGTGCAACATGCCCAAGTTTTATTGTAACTACTGTGATGCAGACTTCACCCATGGCTGTCCATCTGTGAGAAAGACACACTACTGGAGTAGGAAACACAAAGAGAATATGGAAGTCTACTATCAAAATTGATGAAGGAGGTGGCTGGAATCTGGTTGACAAAACAATAGCTGCATTCAACAGGAAAAGACACCTGCTACTCCAGCCTCTGTATCGCCTCCAACAGGGGCAATGATCCAACTTCCTCCTGGTCTACCAATTCCTCCTCATCTGATATGATGCCAGCACCTCATAGGGGAGGATCTCCCAGGAGGCCAGTGATGGGCCTTCTTTTCCTTGGATGATGCCAGTGGGACCAACCTCTGGAATAAGGTCATCTGTGGGAGGCCACACATCAAAACAAGGCAAGGGCCTCCAATGATGAGATCTTCCTTCTTGTCCTATAATAGTTCCCATTTAGCCAGGAATGGCTCAATCAGACAGACAAGGATAGAGGGCTCTTTATGCCAGAGATACATTATTTGTTCTACTTCACCAGGAGATTGTGGTACTGTAACCCTGGGTGTTTTCTAAAAGCAAAAAAATTAAGTATAGCTCCCCACTTCCTATCAAAGAATTATTTTGGAGGGGAAAAAATGGACAGAAAAAGTGAAGTTTCCATTTGTATTGTGAAATGCAAAAGTAAAATTGTCAGCTCTCTCAGTTAAAAATTAATTGAGTTCCTGAATATAGTTGTCCCTCAGTGTCTCTGGGGAGTTGGTACCAGGATCCCCTGCATATACCAAAATCTGAAGATGCTCAAGTCCCTTATATAAAATGATAGAGTATTTGTATATAACCTACACACATTCTCCCACATACTTTAAATCTGAATGCTATGTGAGTAGTCATTTTACTCCAGAGTTTAGGGAATAAGGACAATTTTAAAATCTGCACACATATAGATAAATTTTTTTTTCTAAATATTGTGAACCTGTGCTTGGTTAAATCCACAGATGCCTTATCTATGGATATGAAGAGCTGGCCATACTACCATAGAACAAAAGAGAACATAACTAAAGAAGAGAGAAACCTAAATGGAATTGTGACACAGAAGACTCCTTCATTATGGAAGGGTCAACAGAGGACAAGCATAAATTAATTCTGAGGCTACTTCTAGCAGTGTTCAAGTGAAAGCTAGTGGCACCTTAGACTGGGATGATGACAGAGAAGCTCCATAAACTCAAAAGGACTTGATGATGGCTTTCTTGTGCACAGTGAGGAAAAGGGAGGGGCACAAAGGAGATTTCTGGATCTCTGGCATGGGAAATAGGAAGGGAGGTGGGCCATTTTCTTAAGTAATAGAACTCTGTAAGGAGACATGTTTGTAGAGGAAGAATATGAATTCCTATTTGTACACATTAATTTTGGGATCCAAGAGGTGAGTAAAACAGACAGTTATACAGATTGTCAATCACAGTAAAAAACTACCCTGGAAAGAAAAATGGTTGCAATATTGGCATACAGTGGGAGTGGAGACCTTGAGAGTAGATGAAGTTATGAACGTGAAGTGAATATTTAACAATCAGATAGAGCAAAGTGTAACAGCATTGTGTAGACCATACTGATTGAAAGGAATCTGCTTAAGTTTATTCTTTCTGAATAAATAACAACAGGATTTCCAGCTATATAGAATTGGATTTTTAAACATGCTGAATATGTTCAATATAAAAGAGAAAGAACTTTCAATGATTTGTGTAACAACCCTGATGTGATCTTTTCAGTTCTGTTTGGGTTGAGCCATGGAAAAAGTCAATGAATAACAGAGAATACCAAAAACAAAAGCAAAGTCTCTAAAACTAGATCTGGACAAAGATGTATACACCCCATAGCCTCCTAAATTCTCAGGAATTTGCCATTAATTCTCTTAAGGAGAACTTAAGGAAGAAGTGCTACCTTTCTTGCAGGTCAAATTAGGTAGGAAAAAAATCTCAACTAATTTCATAAACCCATCTTGACATTTCTATCTTCTCCTCTTCATACTCATTCCCTTGGGAATGGTGGGACCCCTGCCAGAGCCCCAGGGGGGAGTCTTGGAACTGCCCATATGTAGAGTGGGGACACCAGGAATTAATATTCTTAAAGCCCTCTCTGTGTCAGTTCCAGCATAATTGTGTAGTCCAACTTTGCAATACTATTTAAAGAGAAATTGTTTCCAAAGTCCTAGGCTGGTGACTTCATTCTAGGAGTCCAACAAATCAGATCAAACCACCCACCCCAAACACTAAATAGAAAAAAAAATGGAGAAAAGCAGAAAGGGAGCTTTAACCAATGAAGCTACATGGGGAAGTGAGGAGACCTGCATCCTTAGCCTGTCTTTGAGGGGCTGACAGACTCAAAAATCTTCTCAATTTGTTGGGGGTCATGAGGCTATATATATAGGAAAAAAGAGACAAGGGGGTGGCACATTGGCTAGTAAGAGGGAGGAAGAGTCATGTCATTTCTGAGAATGGGTAGAGATATTCCAGGAACTTGGGCACCTCCTCCTTCTACTCCTTTCAAAGTTCTTTCTGGTCCTCAAAAATAGGGAAGATTAGGGTGAGGGTGGAAATTCAGCTGCGTCATCAGGCAGTACATGGTTAGGATGGGGTAACTATTATTTCACAATTCATTTATTCTACCTTTGTTTCCTGTCAATATTCACAAATGTCTAGGTGTTTCCATTTGGGAATCTGAGGTGCACTCTGTGACAGCCTGGCTCAGGACCATGTTCTCTGCATCACCACCTAGTAAGGCTTACTGAAAGTAACTTTTACTTTCTCTAATTTATGTTGTAAAACCTATAGACTTGACATATAAATGTTTAGTTATATGTACAACTATTCCATTCTCCAAATTCTGAGGGTCCTGTCCTGCTCCTGGGTATTCTAGAAGTCAGAGAAAAGTCATTCAGGTATCAGGGAAACTATGTGAGGCCAGTGTGTAACGGTGTTCCACTTTATCCTTTGAATATAGCACTTGCTGCTCTGCTACTGAAACTTACTTTTACACTTGGTGTATTTTATTTCTTTCTCTTCCTCACTCTCTGCTCCTTTCTAATCTCTCTCCCTCCCTAATCTCAGGGGGAACTGATTACCTTTCCTCCCCATCTTAGGCAGATATCTGTCCTTGAGCACACACTCACCATAGAAACAAAGTAATCCAGACTTTGGGGATGGTACCAGAAGATCTCAAAAATTACTATCTCCAGCCGGGCGCGGTGGCGCACGCCTGTAATCCCAGCTCTTTGGGAGGCTGAGGCAGGAGGATCGTGAGTTCAAAGCCAGTCTCAGCAATGGCGAGGCACTTAGCAACTCAGTGAGACCCTGTCTCCAAATAAAAATACAAAAAAGGGCTGGGGATGTGACCCAGTGGACGAGTGCCCTTGAGTTCAATCCCCAGTACCACAAAAAAAAAAAAAAAAAAAAATTACTATCTCCCAAATTAACTAGTGAATCACAACTTCAACAGAGAATATGTGGAAAGTAGTCTATGCATCACCTCTTTAAAAGTCCCATGTTCCTGCTAATGGGCAGAATCACAGCCTCTGGGACAGTAGTCCTCTATGTTTCTCCTTTGCTAGCAAAGCAATAAACCTTTTATTTTCCCTTTTCCTCAAAACCATGTCCTCATTATTCAATTGGCATCAGGGACAAGAACTGAGCTTTCAGTAACAAGTGAACACTGAGTTCTTTTTTATGATTCTCAGAACTGAGAAGTTTCAAGTTCATCTGAAAACAGTAGGTAAAGCCAGGAGTTTACATTGACTTTTCCCACAATGAACATTAGGAGGAAAATATAGAAACTGTCTTCACTTTTACCATAATGAACATTAAGAAGAAAATATAAAAAGTTACACACTTAGAGTAAGTGAAGCTCCCTCAAAATGTTCCTTTGTCTGCCCCCAACCCCAACATTCCACCCTTCCCTAATGCTTTGGTTAGAGAATATCCACACCTAGATGATCCCATGATAAATAGCACATATTGTATCATCAACTAACACGAGTATGAATTAACTTGCAGAAGAGTATTGTGTCTGTCTAAAAAGAAAATGCAGGATGCTGCAGCCTGTTGCCATGTCCTAGAGAAAGCGAAATCCCAAGCTGAGGAAGGTCCACCAGCCTGCAGCCCCACTGCCTCCTTTCCCTCCCCACAAAAGCCCAACACCTATGTGCTCAGCAAGATAGAGCTTTGAGTTGCTAGCCAATCTATTTTGGAGCCAGTTTTGAATAAACCTGATTCCTTTCTACCAACATGTGTCTCCCCAATATTGATGCACCCCAATATCAGGGGCAGCCCAGACTGGACATTTGTTTCTGGTAGCAATACTAGCAGCTAAAATATCCCTGATCAGTACAGAACCTTCTGTACTGAGAACAGTATCTTGGGGAAGCTGCAATCCTGGAAAGCAAGAGAGGGTAAAAACCACTCCAAATTCCTTCTAGAATAAAGCTTGGTACCTTGGTAATTCTGTAAGAAGAACCCATGTGTTGTTCATCTCTGTGCAGTCTCTGCTTCCCTCTGGCTGACCTCACGGTGGGAATCTGCACATTTTACATTTATATGTAAGCTTTTCAACCCATGCCATAGGGACCAAGAGTGAGCGACAAAGATTAACTTGAGAAGGGATAGCTGCAGTCTTTGTACTGCATATACTATTTTCTTGACAATTTTTCATCATTTGCACTTTTGGGTTAGCCTTTATGCAGGATTTCATGTAAACCTTCATTCTCTTAGGCCCTTTCCCCTCCACTTATTTCTCTGACCCCCTTTCATTATCCTCATCTTCCCACCAGGTCATTTAAGTTTCTGGCCCTTTGTTTTCTGATGTTTGCTCTTGTCCACATTCTCCCCTTCGTTGATATAGGAATCTGGGGATACAGAAATTTTTAAAAACTGAGTTTCAAAATAGAAGCCCCTGTGAACAGTTGGAATGCAAAATAAGCAACTCATGTGCAGCCCAGCCCACGTCCTTGCACCACTGACCTTGCACACAGAAAGTGGCACGAAGTGAAGGCATTGCACAAGCACAAGGAAAACTAACTGGTGCAAAATTGCACAACTCCATTCTCATGGCACCTCTAGTCCAGCCTCTAGCTACTGTCCCTCTGTAAATATTAACCCCAGACCCAGAGGTTGTTTTTCACCCCTGAAGTAGCCCACATGCTACCTTGAAAATGTCTCCACTTAAATTTATTTCTACAAGGTTTGCAAGAACCTCACTCATCCTAAATTCAGGTCCCCTCTTGGGAACTCCCTGGAACCCTTCCAATGACACTTATGCAAATTTCACTTCTTGAAATTTGTTCCCAACTGAGTTAGTCAGCAAATACAAATCAACTGCTGGCTAAGGTTTCTAGGTTCTAGGTTTACTTTTGTACACATTTTCTAGATTCTAGTACTGGAAACTGTATGTGAAAAACAGAGCTGGACATAAAAGAGGCATCAAAAACAGGTTTTCTTCAGGAGACAGTGGAAAAAGAGGAAAATGACCTGAATATAGAACTTGCTTCCATTTCAAATGTGAGAAGGAAAAGTAGGAATTTATGGTTGGGCAGGGTTGCGGGGACGGGTCAATGAATATAAAGTTACTAAGAGGGCAGGGTAGTTTCTCCTAAAATGACCTGACAATACCCTTGCTGAAGTCCACCTGAGGTAATCAATATGCCCTGGGTGATCGAGGGAGAATGAGGGATTTGGCTAGATATTGAAGGTGACATAATGTTCAGGGTGGGGATTCTGGCTAAATTCACTTGATAGGAGTTTTGCTCAAACTGGGCAAAACAATGGCAAACACAGATGCCCAGAGGTAGAGGCCTAACTGAGAAGTAGATTTGGTGGAACATGTTTAGAGTATGGTCAAGAAAGAGTCTAGTCTAGATAGAGAGGATAATAAGCAAGAATTCCACACCCAAAGGATTTGCCTTGGAGTGCTTGAACCAGATGACAGATGTGTTTAAAAGAACAAATGAGGTAGTTTCAAGGACAGATAAGAGTTAAAAAAAGAAAGAAAGAAAAAAAGAAAGAAAGAAAGAAAGAAAGAAAGAAAGAAAAGAAATGGCATGATAGGTAGAGGTGAGGCTGTTTTGGTTGGGTGATCCTTGCAGGAGCACACATCTGAGCAGGACAGGACTGGCAAGGAGCATCCAAGGGAAGAAGAGGCAAGTGTGAAAGGTCTCAGATGGGAATAAGCAAGACATTCTCAGGGGCAGAAAGGAGGTCCATATGGCTGATCCTCAGGGAACAAAAAGAAGACAAGCAGAGAAGCAGAAGCTGGACAATCCAAGCCTTGTCAGGATCAGGAAAAAGTAAGGAAGCAAAAAAAAAAAGTAAAAAAAGTGAGGCAGTATCAATTGGAGGAGTATTACCTCTGCAAATCGGAGATATTACAGAAAACCTGCCACACAGCTGTTTGTCCCAACAAGCACTTCACTGAGTGCTTTAAGGTCACAGGGACTAATTGGAAAGGGCATGGACTTGGGGCAGAACTTTTTGTTCTTCTTACAAGTGTCTTTTTCTTTAAAATAAAGACTGCTGCAAGACTGAATGATATATAACATGTGCATAGTACTTGACACAGAGTTAGTGTTTAAAATGTTACTATCTGTTGTACAAAGCCCTCAGGGAACAGTCCAGATGCATGTCCCAGAGCCCTAGCCCTTGATCACCTACAGATTCCTGAAACTTATTTCCACATTTCTTTCTGTCCATGGAGATGTTTCTAGAGAACCATTTTCTACTTCAAACAATGGTACAGGCTCCCAGGTTGTTCTATTTAACCATACCCTTCCCATCTTATTGAAGAATATACCATGTGCTATTTCTGTTCCACAGGTTTGTATGAAATCCTGAAGACACTAGTTTGGCAGCACTGAACACAGGCAGTTCACACACATATACAGCAGTCCTCCAGCAGGTGAGTAAAGTCGGACATTTTCTGGGCCTGGTCTTTACTGTGGTGGTTTAAGAAAGGCCATATGTTAGTCATGTGAAAGGGTAGTCTTATTCCTATGCCACTTATAGAGTAGCCAGGTGTTCAGCAGTCCCCTTGACTCTGGCAAGAACTCACATCCCAGATATCTCATCTCTGGTCCCTAGTAGTCATTCTGCTAGATACTTGCTTAAGCAAAATCTAGGAAACCTACCAGCCTGCCTGCTTCTTCATTGTGCACATCTGACAGACAACTAAATCTCTCTGTGAGGATTTCAAATCACCATGCAAAACTTTTCTGCATGACATATTAAGACCCATTTGTTCACCAGTTCAAGAGCCAAAGGAGACCCTTAAGAAAACCCAGCTTGTCCTCACCAGCACACTAAAAGTACACAGAATGGCACATGCATGTAAAGTTTATCCTCCAGAGGTTTCCAGACTAGCTCCCCTTTACTTGCCATGACTCATGATTCCCCATCTTGAGGGAGATGTAGGAGGGAATAAATAGCCAGGGCAAGATTCCAAGTGAGAAAGTTGGGGGCAGGACCAAACCAAAGCAGCTAATAGAGGGTCTTCCAATGAGGTCAACTTCCCAGTTGATAAAAATGCTCATTGACACAAGGAGGGAACTATCAGACAGATACTTTTATACTTGTGGCCCTAATCCCGGGATCCAATAGAAAAACTAAAAATAGATATGTAGACATAGGGCACACCAGTGAATAATAGTGAGGAAATAATAGAAAGGGGAGAGAAGGAATGGAGGAAATTCTAGGGACCAAAAAAAGACAAGCCAAGGCAATCTCACATTGTAAGCTCCTGTAAAATGAAAAAAAAATTTAAAAGTATCCAATATATAACGGTCAGAGTAAACCTTTTCATTCATAACATTAAGGGCATAGAAAGAAGAGATAGGATAAAAACAAGACTGAAATACTGAATCCTGTTGGGCAAACAAGTCCTTATAGCTCCATGTCCAGCATCTGGGGCACATGACATTGTGATGTTCTCTCCAAAGGGCTTGTGTAGCCTTGCCCCATGGACATGTTGGTTGTAGCCTAAGTGGCCTTTCTGTTTACTTGACTCTGCTCAATTCCTGAAGCTTTCTTAGGATGATGTCCCACATTAATATCATTTCTTAATCTCAGGATCTCCTCTGCATCTTCAGCTTCCTCCTCACATCTCCACATATTGCACTCTCAGGGGGTGTGCCCAGGAACTCCAACCCTCCTGGACCTTGCCTGGCCTCCCATGCCTTCCTTTTAAAATCTTTTTGGAAGCTTCCATGAACATCTAACTTCCACATCTTGCATTCCTGCAGAACCAGAACCACATGGTTTACACAAAAGTCTGCTGTCATCTTGAGCAGTAGCCAAGCCTCCGGGGTCCCTGGCAGCAGCTGCCTCTGAGTGCTTAGGTAGCTAAGCATGTTGAGAAAACTTCCTAGGCCTCATTGTACAAGATGTGTGGCCCACTAGTCTCTTCTCAAGAGAATTTCTACCTTTACTTTCTTGAATCTGAGGTGTGTGTATGTGTGTGGTACTGCCAATTCCTGAGATGACCTCAACTCAAACTATCTCTCTTAATGTTTATTGGCAATATCCTTAGCATTTTTTGTTTTAGTGGTAGTAATGTCTTTAACAATGCAACTTCCTTAGCCCCAGCTTTATTCTTATCTTTCTAGCCCAAGCTTTTCAAATATTTCTGCTCTGCTTTCTGCTCCTGAATATCACAATAAACTTGGCTAAAAGCCACCAACAATATCCATGCCACTGCCTAAATACTATGCTGTCTAGAAATTTCTTCTACCAGATTAAGAATTTGATATCAACTGCTGATTCAGACTCACATAAAGTCTATGGACACTGGAAAAATGTAGACAAGTTCTCAGTCAAAAAATAACATGGATGTAGAAGCCATCCATTATGCCTTTACTGTGCACAGTCCTATTGGCATTCTGGTCTTCCAAGTGCCCACCAGAAGCACCTATTAAGCTCCACTTAAAACAATCTAAAGCTTTTCCAGCTTGCATCATTAAACATTCCCAAATCCTCCTACAAATTCCAAAAAGTTCCAAAATCTTCTGAACCATATGCTCAGGTTAGTCACAGCAGTGACCTCACTTCTTGATACAAATTTCTCACTAACCAGGGTTCTCTAGAGGAATAGCACCAATATATAATCATAAAAAGGGATTTATTAGATTAGCTTACAAAATCAGAAGCTGGTTAGTCTCACAATGGCTGTTGTAGGCTGGAGAGATGGAAGAACTAGTAGTTGCACAGTCCAAAATGCTGAAGCCTCAGAACAAGAAGTATCAATGATGCCACCCAAGTCTGGAACCAAAGGCCCAGAAACTCCCTTGAAAATCACTGGGAAGATTTCACTTTGGAAGAGTAAAGAATTTGGAGTCTGATGTTCTCAGGTAATCACAGCACCAAACAAGAGCCTATTGAAGAAGAATCAAGCTCGCATCTGCTGCTTCTTCCTCGATCTTCCAACTTTTATTCCATTCAAAATTCTGACATATTAAATAGTGTTGCCCACTCTTATGGTAGGTCTCCGCTTCCATTTCTGATCACATATGCCAATCATTACTAGAAGCGTGCTCACTGACACACCCAGAACCCTCTTAATCCTAGGCGTCTCAATCCAATCAAGTTGTCAATTAAGATTAGCAATTACAACATCCATTCCTGCCATAAAAACAGAAAGAATTAACACAAAGACTGTGGACACCACACCTATGAGAGGTTCTTAATCTAAATCAGTCACATACCACTTTAAGTGAAGAAGAGCAATCACCAAGGATATATCCCATAGAATTTGCTATGTATAACATAATTGCCAGATACACGAGAAGAATCCCACTCATTTGATATCTACAGGGAAAGTGGAATCCTCAAGCTCTGACACACTAAATACTGTATCAAAACACACTACCAATCATCATCAAAGAACTAGCAGGGAAAATTATACCATGAACCCCACTTGGAAGTATATGGAAAGATTCACAAGAACCTAATGTCCTAATTCAAGAGAAGTCTGTTCTCTAAAAATACCCACATGTTGAATGAAGTAGGACATGTTAAAAATGAGGCTAGAAACTGAGTAATTAGCAGGAAGCAGGGTTATTGGCTGCAGGGTTCCAAGGTGGCTCTTGCCTAAGAATCCTTCCTCTGAGCACCAAGTCCAGAAAGTTTTAGAACTTTATATCCAGTGTGTATGAGGAAGGCCTCAGAAGCTCATTTTCTGCAGAAGGCCTCCTAAAAGTAGGTTTTTTCTATTGCACTGAGCAATCAACCCAGGTGTGGATACAAAAATAAGCCAAAGATATTCTCTGCAAAAATCAATACCTGGGAGAGATCCAGCCTCCAGTTTTCCTGGCCTGCAGGGCCTAGAGTGGCAGCTCCCTGCTGCTGCACACAGGGCCAGACCTGGGGAAGTGCCACCACCACTCCCCGCGACCCACCTAGTGGTGACCAGAGCAAGAGGTAGGCATCCGCCCGCCTGCGGGAAGGAGAGATCCAGCCTCCAGTTTGCCTGGCCTGCAGGGCCCAGAGTGGCAGCTCCCTGCTGCTGAGCCCAGGGCTCATCCTGAGGATAAGCCCCCTCCACTCTTCCACTGTGCCATTCTGCAAAGGGCCAAAGGTGCAGCCTCGACTCCACTAACAGGATTGCTGACTGGATATGTTCCGGGTCAATTGGCTTAATCTGGAAGGGAAATAAGAAGGGCTTCCAAGGGTCCATTTGGCTTGAGACTTATTCCTGGTTTCAACGTTTTTGTTTGTTTGTTTTTTTGTTTGTTTTGTTGTTTCTTGGGGGGGGTTGTTTGTTAGTTTCTGGTTTTTTTGTTTTGTTTTTTTTTTTTTTGATTGACAGTGTGTTTGTTTGATTCTGCTCCTCTTTGCTTTCTTTCTTTTCTTCCTTCTTACTTTAGTGTTTTTTCTTCTTCCTTCATCTTCCCTATTTACACCCTGCCATTGCATACTCAACAAAGGCAAAAACAAGTTATACGCAGAAATTGGGGTTTTTTTTTTGAACGAGTACAATTGAAATAAATAGCAAAGTGGTGTTATATATAGTGTATTCTCTATTTTCTAGACTCACTCTCTCTCATACTAATTTCTAGTCCTTGGTCACTTTTTTTCTTTTTCTTCCTTTTTTTTTTTTTTTTCCTTTTTTCTCCATCTTTCTTTATTTCTTCTCTCAACCGCTGCATAAATTAGGTTTATATATAAATTGGTCTTTCCACCTAATCATTCACTATTTCCTCTCTCATCTGCTGATACTAAACCACTTCCATAGAACTCTCTTTTCATACTTTCTAAGAAAGAACAAGTCAGTTCACTCACTTCCCTCTTACTAAACATATCACCTCTGTGTCCATTACTTAAATCTATAAAGCCCCATTAGAAGCTTACAGACTAAATTGGAAACACTATCTAGGTTAACTAAAAATGTACATTGTGATCAAACTGGGATTCTCTGAATAGAAGTGTCTGATTTTAAAGTGTAAAGGAAATATAAGGGGATCTGATAGCATTGTACTACCGGAGCAACGTAAGGTTCTAAGGTAAAATCAAAATAGTCAAGGTCCCATAGTGCAAGAAGAATAGACATAAAAGCAAGATGAAGAAACAAGGAAAGAAAGTGGCACAAACAAATAAATATACCTCCTCAGTAGATTCCATGGCATGCACAGTTGGTGAAATGACAGAGATGGAATTTAGAAATTACATTTGCCAAATGCTTGCGGAACTTAAGAATGAACTAAAAAATGAGATGAGGGAGCAAATACAGGTGGCGAAAGATCATTTTGACAAAGAACTCCATAAATAAATACAGCAAGTAAAAGATTACTTCAATATGGAGATAGAGGCTCTAAAGAGAATCCAAACAGAAATTCCGGAAATGAAAGAAGCAATAAACCAAAATAAAAGCTCAATCGAAAGTATCACCAACAGAGTAGATCACTTGGAAGAAAGAACCTCAGACAATGAGGACACAATATATACCCTAGAGAAAAATCTAGATTACACAACAAAAATGATAAGAAACCAAGAACAGAACATCCAAGAATTATGGGACAACAAAAAAAGACCAAACATAAGAGTGATTGGGGTAGAGGAGGGGGCAGAATTTCAAGCCAAAGGAATGAACAATTTATTTAATGAAATAATTACAGAAAATTTTCCAAACTTGAGGAATGAATGGGAAAACCAAGTTCAAGAGGCTTACCGAACACCAAACATACAAAATCACAACAGATCCACACCAAGACACATTATAATGAAAATGCCTAATATACTGAGCAAGGAGAGAATATTAAAAGCCACAAGAGAAAGGAAGCAGATTACATATAGGGGGAAACCAATCAGACTATGTTCAGACTTTTCTGCCCAGACCGTAAAAGCAAGAAGATCCTGGAATAGCATATTTCAAGTTCTGAAAGAAAATGGATGTCAACCAAGAATCTTATATCCAGCAAAACTGAGCTTTAGATTCGAAGATGAAATAAAAACCTTCCACGACAAGCAAAAGTTAAAAGATTTTGCAGCTCGAAATCCAGCACTTCTGAACATCCTGAGCAACATTTTTCATGAAGAAGAAGAGAAAAATAACAACGAAAATCAACAAAGGGAGATATTAAACTAAGGGAAATACCAACCAGAAGAGAAACCAAATCAAGCTAAAGATCATAATACAAATAAAAATGGATGGGAATAAAAATCACATTTCAATAATAACCCTGAATGTTAACGGCCTAAACTCACCATTCAAAAGACACAGATTATCTGAATGGATTAAAATAAATGACCCAACAATTTGCTGTCTCCAAGAAACACACCTCATAGAAAAAGACATCAATAGACTGAAGGTGAAAGGCTGGGAAAAGTCTTATCACTCACATGGCCGGCGGAAGCAAGCAGGGGTTTCCATTCTCATTTCAAATAAGGTAGACTTCAAGCCAAAACTAATCAAAAGGGACAAAGATGGATATTTCTTACTACTTAAAGGAACCATTCATCAACAGGATATAACAATCATAAATCTATATGCCCCAAATAATGGAGCACCTACATTCATCAAACAAACTCTTCTCAAATTCAAGAGTAAAATTGACCACAACACAGTTATTCTAGGAGATTTCAACACACCTCTCTCACCAATAGATAGATCATCCAAACAAAAGCTAAACAAAGAAACCGTAGGCCTCCTTAAAACAATTAATAACTTAGACCTAACAGACATATGTAGAATATTTCATCCCACAGTAAAAGAATACACTTTTTTCTCAGCAGCACATGGCTCCTTCTCCAAAATAGACCATATATTATGTCACAAGGCAACTCTCAGCAAATATAAAAAAATACAGATACTACCTGCATGCTATCAGACCATAAAGGAATGAAATTGGAAATCAATGACAAAACAAGGAATAAGAAAAACTACTCCATGAACTGGAAGCTAAACAACATGCTACTGAATGAACAAGGGGTTGAAGAAGACATCAAAGAGGAGATCAAAAAATTCCTAGAGGTAAATGAGAACAAAGATACATCATATAGAAATCTCTGGGACACTATGAAGGCAGTAGTAAGAGGAAAATTCATTGCACTGAGTTCATTCCTTAAAAGGAAAAAAACCAACAAATAAATGACTTAACATCACACCTCAAAGCACTAGAAAAAGAAGAACAGATCAACACCAAGAGTAGCAGAAGACAGGAAATAATTAAAATCAGAGCAGAAATTAATGAAATTGAGACTAAGGAAACAATTCAAATAATTGACAAAACTAAAAGTTGGTTCTTTGAAAAAATAAACAAAATTGACAGACCCTTAGCGATGCTAACAAAAAGAAGAGAGAAAAAACTCAAATTACTAACATTCGTGATGAAAAAGGGAATATAACAACAAACACCTCAGATATACAGAATATAATTAGAAATTACTTTGAAAACTTGTACTCTAACAAAATAGAAAATACTGAATGCATTGACAGATTTCTAGAGTCATATGATTTTCTAAACTGGATCTGGAGGCTATACACAATTTAAACAGATCAATTACAAGCGAAGAAATAGAAGATGTCAACAAAAAGCTACCAACAAGGAAAAGTCCAGGTCCTGATGGGTTTACAGCCGAGTTCTACAAGACCTTCAAAGAAGAACTAATACCGATGCTCTTCAAACTATTTCAAGAAATACAAAAAGAGGGAGCTCTTCCAGACTCTTTCTATGAGGCCAATATTACATTAACTCCAAAGCCAGGCAAAGACACAGCCAAAAAAGAAAACTTCAGGCCAATATCTTTAATGAACATAGATGCAAAAATCCTCAACAAAATTCTGGCAAATCAGATTCAAAAACACATCAAAAAGACAGTGCACCACGATCAAGTGGGGTTTATCCCAGGGATGCAAGGTTGGTTCAACATTTGGAAATCAATAAACATAATACATCACATCAATAGACTTAAAGTTAAAAACCATATGATCATCTTAATAGACGCAGAAAAAGCATTTGACAAAATACAACACTCCTTTATGTTCAAAGCTCTAGAAAAATTAGGAATAAAAGGAACATATCTCAACATTATAAAAGCTATCTATGCAAAACCTCAAGCTAACATTAACTTAAATGGAGAAAAATTGAAAGCATTTCCTCTAAAAACTGGAACAAGACAGGGATGCCCCCTTTCACCACTGCTATTTAACATAGTACTGGAAACTCTGGCCAGAGCAATTAGACAGACGAAAGAAATTAAAGGGATCCACATAGGAAAAGAAGAGCTCAAATTAGCACTATTTGCTGATGACATGATAATATACCTAGAAGACCCAAAAAACTCTACCAGAAAACTTTTACAACTAGTAAATGAATTCGGCAAAATAGCAGGATACAAAATCAATACCCATAAGTCAAAGGCATTTTTATACATCAGTGACAAAGCCTCTGAAAGGGAAATGATGAAAACGACCCCATTTACAATAGCATCAAAAAAAATAAAATACCTGGGAATCAACTTAACAAAAGAGGTGAAAGACCTCTATAAAGAAAATTATAGAACACTAAAGAAAGAAATCATAGAAGAACTCAGAAGATGGAAAGACCTACCTTGCTCTTGGATAGGTAGAGTCAATATTGTCAAAATGTCCATACTACCAAAGGCATTATACAGATTTAATGCAATTCCAATCAAAATTCCAATGTCATTTTTCAAAGAAATAGAAAAAGCAATCATGAAATTCATCTGGAAAAATAAGAGACCCAGAATAGTCAAAGCAATCCTGAGCAAGAAAAGTGAAGCAGGGGGCATCACCATACAGAACTTTAAATTATACTATAGAGCAATAGTAACAAAAACAGCATGGTATTGGCACCAAAACAGACTGGTGGACCAATGGTACAGAATTGAGGACACAGAGACTAATACGTATAATTTCAGTTATCTTATATTAGACAAAGGTGCAAAAAATGTACAGTGGAGAAAGGATAGCCTCTTCAACAAATGGTGCCAGGAAAACTGGAAATCCATATGCAACAAAATGAAATTAAACTTGTATCTCTCACCATGCACAAAACTCAATTCAAAGTGGATCCAGGACCTAGGAATTAGATCTGAGACAATACACCTAATAGAAAGAGTAAGCTCCAATTTCCAACATGTCGGATTAGGCCCCAAGTTCCTTAATAAGATCCTGTAGCGCAAGAACTATTACCAAGAATTAATGAATGGGATAGATTTAAGCTAAAAACCTTCTTCTCAGCAAAAGAAACAATCAGTGAGGTGAATAGAGAGCCAACTAATTGGGAACAAATATTTAATACATGCACATCGAATATAGCACTAATTTCTAGAATATATAAAGAACTCAAAAAACTTTACACCAAAAAAGAAAATAACCCAATCAATAAATGGGCTAAGGAACTGAATAGACACTTCTCAGAAGAAGATATACAATCAATCAACAAATACATGAAAAAATGCTCAACCTCTCTGGAAATTAGAGAAATGCAAATAAAAACTACTCTAAGATTTCATTTCACCCCAGTCAGAATGGCAGCTATCAAGAACACAAGCAACAATAAATGTTGGAGAGGATGTGGGGAAAAGGCACACTCATACATTGCTGGTGGGACTGCAAAATGGTGCAACCGCTATGGAAAGCAGTATGGAGATTTCTTGGGAAAATGGAAATGGCACCACCCCATGACCCAGCCATCCCACTCCTGGGTCTGTTCCCAAAAGACTTAAAAACAGCATATTACAGTGACACAGCCACTTCAATGTTTATAGCAGCACAATTCATAATAGCTAGGTTGTGGAACCAACCTAGATGTCCCTCAGTAGATGAGTGGATAAAGAAAATGTGGTATATATACAAAATGGAATTTTACTCAGCAATAAGAGGGAATAAAATAATGGCATTTGCAGGTAAATGGATGAAGTTGGAGAATACAATGCTAAGTGAAATTAGTCAATCTCAAAAATCCAAACACCAAATGTTTTCTCTGATATAAGGAGGTTAGTTCACAGTGTGATTGGATGGGGGTACATAGGATTAGAGGAACACTAGAATGGTCAAAGGAAAGGGAGGGCAAGGGAGGGAGCAGGGGGGGAAAGGGGGGGGGAATGGTGGTTGAATGAGATGGATATCACTATCCTAAATGCATGATTAAAGATCTGAATGGTACTTATATACTTTGTATACAAGCAGTTGTATGTAAAAAGATGATATACTTGTCCATTATGAATAAGTAAATAAATAATCTAAAAAATTTTTTTTTAAAAATCAATACCTGGAAAGGGGTAGTTCCCCTTCCACCACCACCCCACCAGCTGGTTTCTGAGGAAACTAATTTGCACAATGTCCTCTTATCTTTTGGATCATAAAGGATTTTCCCTAAGATCTAACTACTTTTTTTTGAAATGTAAACAACCATGTGAAGGCTATCCACCCACAGCCTCAAAAAAGCAGCCTGTGTTCCCTTATTTCACTCTGCTTTTTTAAGCTTTTACAAACAATCATATATCATTTTAGACTAGAAAGTTTACTTCACTGAATAGCCCATAAATGTTGGGGAAAATAGTAAAGGGGTGCTTAGCGTCTAGAGTGCTGATTTCCTTCAGGCCCACAGTCAATTTTAGTCATTGTATGATAGAGCAACATGATATAAGAAGCTTAAATACATTGAACTCTTTTGCAGAGATTCTTGCTGATAGTCTCAGAACAATTATGGTGAGGGTCTCTGGAGAAGTTTAGTTAAGATTTTCTGTGGAGGAGAGGGTGCCACTACAATGAAAGAATGGAAGAGATATCCATTTCAACAAATGCATAAAACCCAATATGGCAATACAAGAATACAAAAATAACTCTGTAACATTATTTCTCCTGAAGTCCATAATTCACCAGCAACTGACCCCAAAGTTATAGAAACTCATTAAATGCCAGATTAAATAATTCAAACAATGATTACAAAAGTGATCAATGAATTCCAAGATAACACAAAAAAATAATTAAATGAATTAAGGAAGTCAGTACAGGATATAAATGAAAATTTCAATAAGGAGACAGAGATATTAAAAAACAAAAACAAAAAAAGTTTGAAAATAAAAGCTATAATAAATTTAAAAACATTCAATTGAATGCCTCCCTAATAAGGTAGACCATGCTCAAGAATGACTCTCAGAACTACAAGGCACAATGGTCAGCCTTGAATACTCAGACAATATTAAAGAAAAGAAGTAATCATGACCATAATATATAAGACCACTAGGGCAACATAAAGAGGCCAAATTTAACAATCATTGCAATTGAAGGGGTATGTGAAAATCAGGCTATGAGGTTATTCAGGTATGAATAACCTCTTCAAGGAAATAATAACAGAAAAATTTCTGAACATTGAGAATGAGATGGACATTCAGATATAAGAAGTATTCAAAACACCATGTAAATTATTTATATATACACATACACACACACACACACTCACACACACACACACACACACACACACACACACACCTTTCCATGACATATTATGACTAAAATATTTAACATAAAAAACAAAGATAGAATTTATAAAATCTCAAAAGAAAAAAGTGTCAGGTCACATTTAGAGGATACACAATCAGAATTCTTCTGATCCCTCAGCACACACTCTAATTTCCAGGACAACTTGAAATGAAATATTCCAAGCTCTGAAAGAAAATAACTGTCAATCAAGAGTGCTATATCTAGCAAAGCTAACTTTCAGAATCTAAGAAGAAATTTTAAAATATCCAAGATAAGTAGAAGTGAAAAGAATTCATGACTACTATGTTGGCACTACAGAAAATACGTAAAGAACTACTACACATGGAAGGACTCAAAAACAAACCCAAGGGCTCACAAATGGACAAATTGCATTGGAAGTGTAGCTAAGCAAATGAGAAACAGGACCAAAGTAAACATTAGAAATAAAACAAAATGTCAGGAATCAATAAATATCTTTCTATACTAGCATTGAATGTAAATGGCTTCAACTATCCAATTGGAAGATATAGACTGGCAGAATGAATTAAAACACAAAGCTGAACTATATATTGTTTGCAAGAGACTTGCCATACAGGCAGAGACAGCCACATGCTGAAAGAAAAAGGATGGAAATTGATATAACATGTGATGGGGCCCCCAAGCAAGCAGAAGTAGTTACTCTTATATCCAACAAAAGGAATTCAAGCCAAAATGAATCAGAAAAGACAAAGGTCACTTTATAGTGGTAAAGGGAACAATTGAAAAAGAGAGAGAGAGAGAGAGAGAGAGAGATAATGATAGTAAACATCTATGTCCCAAGGAATGATGCACCTAATTATATAAAACAAACACTACTGAACTTAAAGACTCAGACTCCAGTACAATAATACTGGGTAACTTCAACATACCTCTCTCAGCAATAGATCTTTCATCTAGACATAAACTAAGTAAAGACACTTCAGACCTAAAAAATATTGTAAATGAAATGGACTTAACATATGTCTGCAGGATATTGCATCCCATAACAGCCAAATTTACATTCTTCTCATCTGCTCATAGAAACTTCTACAAAACAGAACATATTTTAGGCCACAAAGCAACTTCTAAAAAAATACATAATTATTTACACATTGTCTGATAATAATGTAATGAAATTAGAAATGAAAAAAAATACTGCAGGAATTATATAAACAATGGAGATTGAACAACATATGTTTCAATGATGAATGTTGCTGCCTGAAGCGGAAACCGCCTTGGAGCAACGAACGCCGCAGGAAAATTCGGAGGCAGGATGAAAATGAAAAAAGGTCTTTTATTCTTCTTCTCTCTCCGGCTCCAGCAATCACTCCAAACGCTCTAACTCCAACCACCACCTTCTTCTTCTTCCCACACACACTAACCAAAATCACCCAGTTATATACATATCGCTTTAACAAGGACACGTGCTTACAGCTCGAGCTTACAGGTGCGTCACGCAGTGTTCATGGGCATACAGAGATTCTTTGGATAATGTATTACTATCAGGTGGAAACTAGAACATCTTTTATGGCTCTCAGCTAACCGCAATCTTTAGCTATCTCCTTGATTATAGGCTCCTTCATTTCCCCCTTTTAGTTTTAAAAGAGGGAATGTTCTAGGACGTCCATGTGCAACCGACATTCTTACCCGTCATGGGAGTCTAGGCTGTCCTGACTCCTGGCTTAGGTTGACATGCCGGCCACATTAGACTGTCCCGTGCGACTGTGCCGTGTCTTAGGTTGTCCCCTTCTGGGGATCTTACCCGTCATAGGCTAACCAGCCATCCAATAGAGCCCTTCAGGATCGACTGTGTGTTGACTAACAGCCGTCCAATTTTTAGGAGATACTGTGGCTTTAAGGCGGCAAGCCTACTGCTGACGAGCCAAGTTTCCATAGCGTATCAAGTTCTTTAAGCCAATCAGCTGCCCTTAGTTTCATCAAGTAACGCACTGAGTTCTCTTAGACAAATACCCGCAAGGCATTGTCCCGTAATGTCCCAAAATAATGGAAAATCAAAATGTCCATAAGTTATAAACACATAGATTCTGGAGGCCCCATGCATGCAGAGCACAGGCCACACTGCTGGTTAGGTTGTTTGATGCTTAAGCAGCAGGGATGCTTGCAGCGACCGCGGTCCCTGCAGTTGTAGCATCAGCCGTCTTTTTTATGTCTAGACATTTCCACCGGCAAATCTTCAGGGCCCGCTACCTAAAAACTCAAGCATCCATTATTAAGGGAAAGGCAGTGCTATTCCAGCACTGAGATCAAAAGGTGAGCTGTCAAACTAAAAAAAAGAATTATTAGAGTAGAAAATAAAAGTTGATCTCTGCTCACACACATTGCTGCTTAAGCTCCCACAAACATAAGCTGGCAAAATATCACATTCAGAAATAATCAAAGAGAAACTGAGGGTGTTTACTGCATTAAAGATAAAGAAAAGCTAAAGGGAAAAATAATTTGTTAGCTGGAATCCTCAAGTCTCTATATACACAGCAATCCTATACCTGTTGATCAAATTAATCAGCTATTAAACAAATGAAGTTAATAACAAATAAACAATCCTCTGTCGGAAACCAAAATATCAGGTTAACAACATTAAACATATTCACAGCTGAAGAGAAGTCCCGGAGACAACTATAAATCAAAAATTGATTATCATTATAATTGATTATCTAATTAAAATATTCTGAACTTATATGAATATCTATTTATCTATCTATCTATCTATTGATTATCTAATTAGAATATTCTAAGCTTAAATGAATTAACGTTATTTGGATCTATATCTATCTACCTTTTTTTTTTTTAAGCGCTTAATTATTTGTGACGTCACACTAGACAGACGCACATATAAACATATATTTGTGACATCACATTAACATGAAATTTAGACAAATGCACAGACATAAAGACATATATAAAAGAAAAAAATACAATTGTGTATACACTGAAGAGAGATCTTCTTGTCCCGGCCGGGAAGATGAATTTAAGTTGTAAATTTAATGGAGGACTCTTAAGGGAATCACTCCATACCTTCATTTTGGTCCTCTTGATTTTGTACTTGTTTATTCAATCTAGACTCCTCAATAACTTCGTCTTGATCCTTTTGACTTTGTACCTGCTTTATCAATCTAGATGGTATCCATATTGGAGAGGATTCATGCTTTGGAAAAACACAAACAGATCCTCTCCCCCAAATTAATACTGGGTCTGGACCCTTCCATGTACCTGAGAGAACATCCTTCCAGTAAACCAAAGGTTTATGTTGTTGGTGTGGGTTCCAGTGTCTATCTCCAGCCGAATGTCCATTAGAATCTAAAGTTAAGAAATTTAGGGTAAACAGGGCAACTGCCAACTTGCATCCCATAACAGCCAAATTTACATTCTTCTCATCTGCTCATAGAAAATTCTACAAAACAGAACATATTTTAGGCCACAAAGCAACTTCTAAAAAAAATACATAATTATTTACACATTGTCTAATAATAATGTAATGAAATTAGAAATCAATGCAAAAAATACTGCAGGAATTATATAAAACACATGGAGATTGAACAACATATGTTTCAATGATGAATACATGGTGGAAGAAATAAGGCAAAATTTTTAAACTTCTTAAAACAAAACAAGACTAGTGATACAACATACCAGAACCTCTAAGACCCTATGAATATGGTTATAAGAGAAAACTTTATAGTTAAGAGTGTTTACATAAGAAAATCAGAAAATCCCAAATAAAAATCCTAACGATGCATCACAAGGTCCTTTAAAAATGAGAACAAACTGCCAAGCACAGTAGCACATGCCTGTAATCCCAGTGTTTCAGGAAGCTGAGGAAGGAGGATCACAGGTTTAAAGCCAGCCTCAGCAACTTAGTGAGACTCTAAGAAACTTAGTGAGGCCCTGTCTCTAAATAAAAAATAAATAAAAATTAAAAGGTTGGGGATGTGGCTCAGTTGATAAGCACCCTTGGGTTCAATCTCTGGTAACAAAAATATGAAAATTAAAATAAAAACAAATCAATTTCAAAAATACTAGAAGGAAGAAAATAATTAATATTGGAGCTAAAATCAATGAAATGAAGAATAAACAATAACACAAAAGATCAATGATATGAAAAGTTGGTTCTTTGAAATAATAAAAAGTTGATAAACCCTTAGCCAAACCAACCAAAAGAAAAAGAGAGGAGACCCAAGTTAATAAAATTGGTGATGAAAAAGGAGAAATCACAGATTTATGCAAATCCAAAAAATTATTATGAATTATTTTGAAAACTTATACTCCAATAAACTGGAAAATCTAGAAGAAATGGATACATTTCTAGACATGTTGAACCACCAAAATTGAAATGACCAAACAGAAAACTTAAGCCAACCAATAATTAGCAATGAGATAGAAGCAGTAATAAAAAGCTTTCCAACAAAGAAAAGCCCAGGACCAGATGGATTTTTAGCTGACTTGTACAAGACCTTTAAATAAGAATTAATGTTAATGGTCTTCAAATTATTCCATGAAATATAAAAGGATGGAACACTTCTAAATTCATTCTATGAAATCAGTATCACACTCCTATCAAAATCAAATAAGAAATGAAAACTACAAACAAATATCCCTGTTGAACTTAGATTCAAAACTTCTTAAGAAAATATCAGTAACTTATATTCAACAACATATTAGTGATACTATGCTTCAGGACAAAATTGGATTTATTCCAGGGTGACAAGGATGGTTTAACATATGCAAATCAATAACTGTAATTCACCACATAAATAGATTTAAGAATAAAAATCACAATGATCTCAGTGGATGCAGAGAAATACTCTGAGAAAATTCAGCACCCATTCATGATAAAATCACTGAAGAAACTGGGAATAGAAGGAATTTACCTCAACATCATAAAGGCTATATATGACAAGCCTAAAGCCAACATCATAGTGAATGAGAAAAACTGAAAACATTTTCTTTAAAATCCAGAACAAACATGACTGCTCTCACTCTCCTAGTCAATATAGTACTAGAAATTCTAGCCAAAGCAACTAGGCAAGAGAAGGAAATAAAAGAGATAAAAATAGAAAAGGAAGACATCAAATTATCACTCTTTGCAGATAGTATGGATCTATAATTAGAAGAGCTAAAAAGCTCACAAAAAGACTACTGAGGATAAGCAAATTCAGTAAAGTAGCCATTTATAAAAATCAACCTACAAAAATCATTATCTTGGGGCTGGGGATATAGCTCAGTTGGTAGAGTGCTTGCCTAGCATGCACAAGGCCCTGGGTTCAGTCCCCAGCACCACACACACAAAAAAAAATCATTATCTTTCCTATACACCAGTAATGAACCTGCTGAGAATGAATTAAGGAAAGCAATCCTACTCACAGTGGCCTCAGATATAAATAGTTAATGGCAGAATGAGTTAGACATCAATACACTAAGTACATGTGTAAAAAACAAATGGTGTGAAAATACTTTATGTAAAACCAGTGACTTGAAAAAATGTGCAATAAAGTGGGCCCACTGCCCATTGGATCTGATTTCCCGAGAAAACAGCATGGCTAACAGTCTTACTGGAGGCTCTTAGCCCAGAGAGCACACAGGAATGCATCCACAAGGAGGTTCATAAACTGTAATGCCTGGGCCCCATACCCAGGTCTGACTTAATTGTTCAGTGCTGTTCCATAGTGAAGAATCCAGAGTCAAAAGCTCAAGATGATTCGAATGTGCAACAAAATCCAGCACAGAGCTCCCCTGACCCCTAGTGAAGTTGGCTGTATTAATAAACACCACCCACCTGCTCAAACTCCTATCTGTTGTTTAAAGTCCCTCTCCAAAGGGGACCAGACAAGGATCATCAGACATCTGAGAACCAGAGACACAAACAAAGCACTACTCTAAAGACTCGGACTGCTCAGAGGAAACAATGAATATAGCATATGTAAAAGAAGCATTAATATCCTCAAAGACATAGAAGAAATACTATTGCAGTAACACAATGGTATTTTAAAAGGAACATAGAATATATTAGAGCTCTTAGGAATTAAAGCTACGATGGCAGAAATGAAAAACCCAACAGAAAGATTAGAACATGAAGTTGACAACTTTCCCCAAAAGCAAAGCCAAAAAATGAAAAATAGGAGAGAAAATAGAAGACTTTAGAAGAGCAGCTCAGAAGATTAACATTTGGACAAAACATGTTGACGAAAAAGAGTATACAAGCTTTTATTTTAAAAATGGAGAAGGGATCATCAATAAAGTAATTTAAGAAAATATCCTGTCATTAGGATATCACTACTGGAGACAGGAGCTTTTGACTTGAAGAGGGTAAAAATGAAATTGAGTCATGTGAATGTGGAATTTCCAGGCAGGGCTTTAAATGCAGCTTTAGCCAAAGTGGGTGGAGGGGCTCACCTGAGGGGAGACAGCCTGAGTGAGGAACCAGGCTGCTGCCTGAGCCCAGGGAGATGCAAGCTCTTATTGACCAGCTGAGGGTGGCCAGGCCCTGGTAGACTCCTCTGGCCAGAGGTCCCTTCTTGCATGGGACTCAGGCCCCCAGGCAGTTCTGACCAAGGTGTCCTCTTGCAGCTGTGCAGACATCCTGCCTGTGGCTCAAACTGGGCCTTAGGACAGGTCTGAAGGGTGCTGGGTCCTGGCTGCTGTAGCTGCTGAGGAAGCACAAGGATGGGATAGGAGGAAGCACACACCAGATCCGACTGACAGTCAGCACGTCTACATGCAGAGCTGAGTAGAATCTGACCCAAGGTGAAGGCAGCAAAGGGGACAGATATCATGTGGAAACTGAAAACCCATTCCAGTCACCCACGGACAGCTGCAGGCCAATGTGAAGGCTCAATGTTTCCAGCAAAAGTGAACTTCAGGTCCCTGAAAAGTAAACTAGGCAACCGTTATCATCATAACAACATGCAGGAGCCCTGATTGGGGAGATGGCTGAGACTGTGGTTGGCTGCGGGCCATGGAGATGTTTGGGCATTGCCGCCTTCCGTGGTCTCATGGGACTTGGCCCAAAATCTTGCGGGACTTGGCCCAGGATCTTGCCAGACTTGAGCCGAGATCGGATTGGGTCAGCGCCATTTTGTTTAGTTAGTTGTTTGGTGCTGTGTGGTGCATGTGGGAGTTATTTTTGGAGCTGGAGAGAGAAGCTACCAAAATAAAGAGCCTGTTTGTTTCCAGTCTGCTTCTGAACTTATTCCCGCGGCTTCGTTGCTCCAAGCGGCAATTGCTTCAGGCAGCAACAACCACATGTCAGAGGTGTTGTCTGTGTAAAACTAGTGGGAAACTGATAATGTATTGCCCAGCTCTGTGACCTCCAACACCAGTGACTTTCAAGTTGATTAAGAATAAGTGAAGCCATGGAGCACACCTGTAATCCCAGCAGCACAGGGTAAGTGGTGGGTGCTGAGATGGGAGGATCCTAAGTTCAAAACAAGCCTCAGCCTTGGTGAGGCACTAGCAACTCAGTGAGACCCTGTCTCTAAATAAAGTACAAAATAGTGCTGGGGATGTGGATCAGTGGTTGAGCACCCCTGAGTTCAATCCTTGGTATGAAAAAAAAAAAAGAATAAATGAAGCTATTCACTTATTGCTATTCACTTCTGTGGTTTTTATCAGGGTCTCACAAGGGATCTGTTGAAAAGAGCAAGAGGGCCAATAGTAGTGGTGCACACCTATAATCCCAGCTACTCAGAAGGCTGAGGCAAGAAGACCACAAATTCCAAGCCACTCTGGGCAATTGTGCAAACAAATAAAACCATGGTGGAAGCACAAGAGTAGACAAGACAATTGTCATACTACAAAGAGTAGTAGAGAGCAATGGTTTATTGGCCCCAGGGATTTATTTCATTGTCCCAACACTTGTCCTATCATTATGGTCCCTCACTCTCCACAAACAATGGCTCTGCCTCTGTCTGGGTGTGTGACCTTGGGCAAGGTGCTTGACCTTGAGTTTGGCTTCTCTTGTGCATGAATTTAGGCTGGAGAGCTGCTGCAAGGACCAAACAGTGATGTGAGAAAGGTGTGTGGCCCAGGTGGATTTTCTATCCGCTTGGCTTCTGGGCCCTGATCTACCTCTCTTCAGCTCTATCTTAGGTCAGGCAGTGTCATGGAACACAGGTCCCCCTCACTGTCACACAGGAAGGCTGGAGCCCCAGGATCCTGGGACTGTCTATAGTGACAGCATCACAGCTGTCCCCACCCTCACCATCCTCATGAATGTAGGTGCCTATGACATGCCCACCACTGCTCTGTAACTCACTTCTGTGGCTTTGAATTTCACTTGGAACAAATCCAAACATGTTGCTCTGGTCCCTGAGGGACTCCTAACTGGTGGCTGGCAAGCCCAAGGTGCAGCAATTCCAACTCTGTGCGTGTGTCTGGAACACGGTTCTCAAAGGCTCTCTGTGGGGCACAACCTGTGTCCTCAGGCTTCTCCCTCCCACACCAGAAGCACTCATGTGAGCCCCTCACATGCTCTTTTCCTCACAGGGACCCTGCAGTCCATACATTCACCTGGAAATTCACATCCAGCCAGAACCTCAGGACATGACCTAATTTGGTAAAAGAATCTCTACAGGTGCATTGAGTTGAAAAGAGTTCACCTTGGATTAGAGTGACCCATGTGACTGGTGTCCTCATAAAAACAAAAGCAGAGACAAAGACCCACGAGGAAGAAGTTCTTGTGAAGATGGGGCTGAGACTGATGTCACAGAAGTTGAGAGTAGACTAGCAGTTGCCAGTGGCTGGGGAGAGGAGGAGAGAGTGCATGCATTAGTTGACTTTTTGTCTGTTTTTGTAATCAAAAACACAACCACAGGAACAACTTCAAGAAGAAAAGATTTATTTTGGCTTATGGTTTCAGTGGTTTCAATCATAGTCATCTGGTTCCATTGTTCTAGGCCCAAGGTGAAGCAGAATACCATGGCAGAGGGTGTGGTAGAGGAAAGCTGCTCAGATCATGGCACCCAACAAGCAGAGAGAGGAAGGGGCCTGAGACAAGACATTGTCCCCAAGGGCAGGCCCACAGTGACCTATTTCTTCCAGTCATGCTCCACCTGTCTACAGTTTCAGCCATCTCTCCGTCGTCCACTAATGAATGAATCCACTGAAGAAACTGTAATGCCCAGAGAAGGGACCCACAAAGTCCACCAAGAAATCCAGAGTGTATGCAAAAACAAAGAGCCTTTAATTGGGTTTAAGCTCAGACTCTAAGACCTCACCAACACAGTAGATCCGTACTGAGAGTCCCAAACCTAGGAGGGGAAAGTCTTTTATTGGAGTAGAAGCAAGGAGAGGGAGGGGGTTTACATGATTGGCCTTCTTTATAGTTAGCGTGTCTTGTCACATTGCAAATGTCCAGGGGAGCCCACGCACATCAAGCACATCTTAAATTGATTGGGGAATGACGAAGGGGTTCTCATTGGTGGAGGCTGTCCTCAGAGTAAAGGAATGTGCTGTTACACAAGCTCACTGCAGGGTCCTGCTTTTACCTTAGAAGGTGTTATTGTGCATGGGCTGGCTTAACATGCCCAGGCTTGTTCTCTCCTTGTCCCCTGTGACCAGAGACTTGCAACAGCTCGAGGCTGACAAAATGGAGGCAGCTGATTACAAAATGAAGTCACAGCAGTTTGACTCCTATTATCTTTAAGCCAAGCATTTTACAGAAGCAAAAAGAAGCAGTTAAACTAAAAAGAGGTGTGGGGCTAAAAAGGGAGATTTCACAGAGGCCAGAGCCCGCATCATCCAATCAGCTCCCAAAGCATCCCCCAGAGCTTGGCTTTACTGAGGAGGTTTGACAGTTATATGAGCCTTTGCCAAGGCAGAGCAAGTTCCCATCACCCTAGAACATTCCCTCGAGTCTCTGCAGACCCCTGTCTCTACCCTGCCTGGAAAAGCAGAGAGGCACAGCACTGTCTCCCAAGCCCACCAGGGACAGGCACAGGGAGGGCTCAGGCCTCTGCCAGCTGCTGCAGCAATGACAGAGTCCCATAGAGGGCAGACAGGGGCATCTTGGCCTCCAGATCCCAGGTTGACCTGGGGCTATTCAGCTCCATCTTCAGGCCACACTCCTCCAGCAGACCATAGGTGATGGCCAAGGCCTCGCCCTGGAGTGGGGTGAGGAGCTCTGCGGGGAGGGTGAAGGGGATGCTCCAAGGGTACTTGAAGTTCGGCTCTAGAATGCTCCTCACCTAGAAGAAGAGTTATCAGATTGTACAGTTGGAACTTGGAGATCAGGGGAGAAATCATCTACCCCAATATCAGGGACCATGCAGAACCACAGAAGCAGGAGGTTTGGGGCCAAGCCAGGGCGTGGTCAGTTGTTGAAAAGCATTGTGCATTGCTTCCTCTGCTATGAAATGGTGATGCTAAAGCTGACTTGCAGAATAGTGGTGTCTGGATGTCCATATGCATATGTACATGTGTATATGTCTACACACACACACACACACACACACGCATATGCATTTGCAGAAGTGTGTACATGTGTGTTCATACATATGTGCATTGTGTATGTAGATAAAGAGTAGCTTGAAAATGGTAACTTTGTAGTGAAATCAAGGTGTGAATTACTCATGTCCCCTTAGTTATATAGCCACACAGTTCCTATATGGATATTTTGGGCCTGGTGGGGCCCACTGCTGGGTTTGGCATGAAAACAGAGCATCTCTTAACATAAACTCAGACATGAGAAACCAGCTCCCCAGAGGGAGAATGCATCCAGGGATGTCCCAGTGCCTACACTGGGATCCCATCTCCCCTCCAGAGGAAATTATCACCCTCTCTCTTTTCTCAGAAACCTCAGAATCATTCTTATCCCTTCCACTTTCACACTCCTCCCTGGACTACTGACCCATTAGGAATTTCTCACCAACTCTCGTTGCTGGAGCAGAATCCTCTTCTCCATGGACAGGGCCAGTAGTTCCAGTTGGGTGTCACTCAGCACTAGGAGAGGGAGATATGTGGAAGAAGAGTGACAGAGTTCAGATACTCTGTCACTAGGAACTAGGAAACCAGTGAGAGGGGAATGCTGAGGTGGAAGAATAAACCCTTCTAGGCTGAAGGCAGGGTGCCTGTCCTGGGAATTCTTCCTTCTACCTTTTTGTTGTTGTTGTTGTTGTACTGGAGATTTAATCCAAGGTACTTTATCACTGAGGAACATCCCAGCCCCTTTTATTTTACTTTTTTTTTTTTTTTTTTTTTTGAGATGGGGTCTTACTAAGTTGCTTAGGGCCTAAATATATTGTTGAGTCAGGCTTTGAGCTAGAGATCCTCCTGCCTCAGCCTCCCAAGTTGCTGGGATTACAGACATGTACCACCATGCCTAGCTCTCCTATTCTTAAACAGGTCTCCAGGATACTGAACAGCATGGTCCAGGGGGTGGGTTTGAGGATGGTGATGGGATCTTCTGCCTCAAGGATCTGTGATATGATCAATAGTCAGTCACTTCCTAGTCCTCAGGCTTGGTCATTGTCACACTGGGCCCTCCTGAACTTGAAGACAAGGGTGATATGGAAAAGATCATGATAACTGAAGTGCTTGGAGCCGTGGCATCTAAAGCATTCATTCAAAGGCTCTGGGGCCAACTGTGCCCCTCCCATGCTGTACACAAATCGCTCTTACCCATCATGGCTTGGAGGAGGTAAAGAAGGCTGTCTTGTGGCTTAACCCATGAAGGTCTTGAGTCCTGTCGCAGCTTATTTAAAATTATGCCACCAGGGCCTTCCAAATGATCCCAGCTGTCCAAGTGCAACTACAGGAGACAGGTGGCATGTTCATGACAGTAATACATCATCGTGGTGTGATCTGCCCATGTCTCCTGTGCCCACCAGTGATGACAAGGAGTGGGCTGATGGCTCACTAACTCTCAGCAGATTCCAAGAGCCTCTAGAGATGGAGGCTGCACTCTGTGGCCCTGGTCCCTGTGCCTGGGCCAGAGTCCCCACTCTGACATCCTCCTCGCTCCCTTGGCCGCTTGCTCATGCCTCCTCCCTCAGGTATATCAGTGGCCATGTGTCCTACACATCCCCCCTGACAGCTCTGATAGCCCCAGGAAGGTGCAGGACACCCTCACCATGTCCATCAGTTTCTGCAGAGCTCCTCTGTCCCCAAGCATGGGCAAGATGTTGTAGAACACGACACCCTGAATGTCCTTTGAAAGCTGGGCCAGTTCCTCAGTTTTGAAGAAAACCTCCTCTTGTAGACGTCTGAAATCTGCCCTCAGCCATCAACACCAACCAAAAGGTGGGAACAATCCTTTAGTTAGACATCCCTGAGCTGATAGCCCTTCCCACCAAAATGAGCCAAACACCTCTGTCCTTCTCAGCTGCTGACCAAAAGCATCTCTGCTAATGGTTTGCTTGGGCTGCAGGGATGGGACTGTCATGAGGCTAGAAAGATGAGCAATCCCAGGCTCTTAAAGGACAGCATATTGAGAACAGACGCAGACATTCTCAAAACAGTCATTGCAAGTAGGAGGAAATGACCACGTGGGCTTTTCTGGGACATTTCTGGGATACTGTGAAATCCAGTGTTGGGCTGTTAGAGATGAAAATCTCAGGTATTCTGAGGTCAGTTTTCCTATCTATAAATGGGGATATGGCAAGTACTAAGTTTGTGTTCCTAAAGCACTTGGCACGCAGGGTCAACCCTTGTTAGGCAGTTGTGCCAGCACCTTCAATATGCATGAAGAATTAATCAAGTGGTAGATATTGGGGGCTGATTCTCTTAGGGACCTTCAGGGGGCTTCAAGGTAACCTGCTGAAAGTGAGAGATCACCTCAGTGGAAGCTCCAAAGAATTGAGCATTTCTGTGAACCTGATGGCCAATAAGCCCACAACAAATATGGACTGCATGGATGAATAAATGGATGGAGCTAACCAAAGTGGACACTTGGGAGTAGATTTGTTTCCTGAGTTGCATAGAAACTTCTAATTTGGGACTGGCTCTTTGCTTTGGCCTTTAATATCCCACCCAGAAACCCCAGATTCATTCTTAATAAACACTCACCTTGCTGAAAGGGTTCCTCTATTCTTCCTAGGAAGTGAATCAATAGTGATCATTTTTCTACATCCTCACATTTGCTTGAGACTCTTTGGAGGGTTGCCCACCTGCTGTCTCCCCCATTCTGGTTAACCTCTTCCTGTCCCCATCCTGGTCCTTACCTTCACCATGTTGGCCCTCCTGAACCCTTCTTATCTGACAGGACCCAGGGGCAGGGCAGAGGATAGTGGCAACCAAGGCAGGGGCATTCTACCCTTAAGGCCTGCTTCATGCAGGTTGGGGCTCCCACCTTCACTTTCAGCACACCCACACTCACCCACACTCACCAATAGGAAGAATGGAAATTTCAGTCAAGCCTAGAAACAGAATATAACCTAAGAGTTAGTCTCAAAGACTTGATTTCTCCAAATTCTGCCCTTACTTCCCCTGACTCCCCCTTCTTCACTGCTCCTGCCCTCTGTCCACAGGTCCAGATGCTGAGGCCAGGGGTACTGGCAGCAGAGGCAATCAGGTTGCTGGGTTTCTGTCAACCAGAGTGGCTTGGAGAAGGAACAGGTTCCACCCACCTGATCCATAAATCAATACTGACGTTTCAGAATGTATCTGAGATAGTGCTGGAAAGAAAAAGGAAATGTTCACTGACCAAGAGCCAGTATCCCTTCCCCCTTCCTCTTCTGCCTCTTTCCCTCCACCTCTCACCTCTCCAACTCCTCCCTCCTTTCCCTTTTTATCAGCTCATGCCACTACTTCACTTGAGAAGTTCCTCCAGAGAAATGAATCCCCAGGCAGACCCCACCCCCATAAAACTCACACCTATTGCAGTATTCAGAGGAGAAAAGCTGGTCTTCCTGGCCCCAGGGTCTGTGGCTGGGTCCAAGGTAGGGATCATGTATGGTGATGGGGTTACTGGCAGGGAAGGTTTTTTAGTGGTTCAGCCACACTAAGTGGTGGAGAGGACTCATGCAATTGCCAAAGGGGTTCAGGACTCACCAGGGCCCACATTCTAGGCAGAGAAACTGCCAGACTCTAGACTCACCATCTTGAAAGGTTTTCTGCTTAGCATCAGTGGAGATGGGAAGAATGGCTGAATGGAAAAGAAGCCAATCATTATAGCTATGGTTATTCCTACAGATGTCTTTCCCACACCTTGCACCTGGAGCTTGGAGACCTCTGTATGTACCACCTGGGATGTTTGTAAATTAAAATAAGCACCTTGGGTTATCCTTATGCCCTCCAACAAAGAATTATCTTCTCAAGGTCAAGAGGACAGGCTTCCTCCTGCCTGCCCAAGGGACTGTCTCCTTGTTAATCTTTCCTCACAGTACTGACCTTAGTTATCAATTCCCAATCTCGCAATCTTGGGTGATTTCATGTTTCACATATAGAAATGTACTGAGGTCTGAAACTTACCTAACACGAAACTAGGAGAACAGCTAATGAAGAAGACCAGTTTCCCAAGTGTTGGAGAGTGTCATCCCAGGGAATCAGACAAGGTTGAGCTCCCTGGTGCCTGCCAGTCACACCCTGACCACTAGAGGGCAACAGGGGGCAATCCACTGACAATGCAGGCCCAATTGAAGGGAACCAACCAGCAGGCAGGGCTTGGTTTACAAGATAAATGTGATCCTCATAACAAACAGGAATATGATGTGTAGAACAGTGTGGTGATTTGCCACACCACAAGCCAGTAACTTCAGAGAAAATCAGAGTTCTCATGAGTGCCAGCCTCCTCATCTCCTCATCTCATCTGTAAAATGGAAACTTGACCTGCTCTCCCAAGCTGATGTGAAAAATAAACATCCAGCAACGTGACTGGCACCAATGTATCTTCAGCCTCTTCGGTTCGCCAGGCCCCTTCCTCAAGCCATCTCAGGATCTGCATTATTGTGTCCCCTCTTTGTAGCATCCTGTCACCCATTGTCCCCTGCAGAAAGTTTCCCATCTATACTGTGTCTGTACTTCCTTGCCTCACATTCGCTCCTCAGTCATGAAATTTATCCACCAGTGAATTCACCAGACTTCAACAACCACTGACCATGGACTTCTTTATCTGGATACTACAATCCCATGCCCAATGGGGTCTCCTATAATCAGACCATGTATTATTGTTTTGTTTTGTTATTAATATTTTTGAAAATAGGGCTCTTTTTCATTCACTCCATAAACTAAAAGCACTTTGTTATTCACTGTGATCTTTAATACTACCACTGCCATCTCCAGATGCCCTTAGTGGGCATCTCTGAAATTTCTCCCATCCTTCCTCTACACTTCAGTTGGGTCTGGATGGTCTTTCTCCAGAAGCCAGGGTCCACCTGCTGCCCAAGAGTGGAAAGTCCAGCCTCCCTCTGTTGCACCCACAGGAGGTCCTGACACCAGGGCCCTCCATTGGCCAGGATCAGCAGTGAGGACCCTGCAGGAGAATGTGTGAGTGTGCACATGGAGAGGGCATCCCCACCTCTCCCGAAGCTCAGCCCAAGCTGAGTTGGCAGCCTGATAGCTGGGACTGCACATGAAAAAGACAGTCTGGTCCTGTCCCCAGAACCCACATCACACCCAGGTATGTGACTGACCCTAACCATCTTCCCATGTGGCATCCAGCCCCAAGGTGTGTGTTGGGGACTATGTTTGGAGGATAGTGGAAGAGGAAGAGATGTAAATAACATCCTGCATGGAGTTTTCAGGGCCTTGCGTCTGTCCATATTTGTGATCTTGCCATCACTATTTTTGAGGGTCTTGATGTGGGTTCATGGGTAACAGGAAGGGCTCTAGAGCCCCCTCTGCTGAGCTGCTGAGAGAGGAAGGACCGTGAATGATGAGATGTTTGGGATTACAGCCTGGCTTTGCCCAGTGCTCAGGGCACCTCCAAGTGGACACTTCAAGTTTGTCCCTTCACATGAAGAAGATATCTCAGCATCTACCCTGAGCAACATTTCAGTAGGCCATACTTGGAGGTGGCTATGGGTGGTGGGATGTGTATATGCCCCAGACAGTGACAAATGTTGCTCATCCTTCCCATGGACAGGAAAGCAGCAGAGGTGTCATGTTGGTGGACACCTCTGTTTCTCTCCTCAGGAGGAGCAAGGCCACACCACCCCAAGTGCCTCCCTGGTTTGTACTCACTGACACCGTTCTCCTTGATAATCAGCTGCTTCTTTTTATAGGCCATCACTGTGCCCTGGGGGATCATCAAGTTCTTCTCTTTCACCTTGGAATATTGTCCCTGGACTTTACCCTGGGGAGAAAAAAACATGCCTAGAAGGTTACAAGCTCTGTGCCTCACAACACACATAAAAATTCTGTTTACTTTTCATCAAAGCAATGTATGCATGTATTTTTAAAATTTTTTAATTTGTTTTAATTAGTTGTACATGAAAGTAGAATGCATTTATATACTTTACTATATCACACATAGATGAGATATAATTTCTCATTTTTCTGAGTGTACATTTTGTAGAATCATATTGATCATGTAGTCACATATATACATACAGTAATAATGTCTATTTCATTCCACCATCTTTCCCAGCCCCACATCCCCTCCTCCCCATCACTTTCCTCTACCTAATCTAAGGTAACACTATTTTCCCTAGTGCACACTGCCTTATTGTAAATTAGCATCTGCATATTAGAGAAAACATTCAGCCTTTGGTTTTGTGGGGTTGGCTTATTTTGTTTAGCATGATATTCCCCAACTCCAACCATTTACTGGCAAATGCCATAATTTCACTCTTCTTTAAAGATGAGTAATATTCCATTGAGTACTTAAAGTCAAATAGATCTTGATAGCTCATGAGAAAAACACCAGCAGACCCCACTCTCTCCTTCCTTCAGGTCATATTTCCTGTTACTCTTGGCTTCTCCTTGTTCTGTCCAGCTTTACCAACACACTTCCCAGTTGTCATGTTGCAATGTTGTACTTTTTCCAAATTAAGTATATGAATCCCAACATCTGTGTAAGACCACAGACTGCATGCAGTTGGGGGACACTGTTTCTCATTTCAAATCTTTCTTTTATCACTTAATGTGATGCCCCTGTGCCTTTTCTGTCTCATTACTCCATTCCTCCAGGGAAGATGGGGATACATGCTTTAAGACTTTGTACATCTAAAGACATCTTCAATTTAACTCTCACATTTGATTGATATTTTGATTGGACATAGAATTCAAAGAGGAATTTCTTGAAATATGACTTATTTTCCTTTTTAGAAACATGTACAATTTTCTTTTTGTGGTAAGTTCCATGAAAATCTACACTTCTCTTCTGTGATGTGGATCTATGAAGACCCAATGGACTTGGATGGAGTCTGAGTCTCATCCAGGAATAATTCCTTGGGAAAGTTTGTACATATCTCAGGTTTTCTTTTTTCCTTTAGTTTATGAAGTTCTTAAGTGAGGACCAACTACACAGAAATATATTGTATATAAAAGCACATGATAAGACACAAATTTTATATATTCCTGGTCTATACTTGATCTGAATAAATGACAAATAAATTTTCTTACATTAATTTAAAAATTATATTTGGTTATTGTGAATGAATTATGTAAATTGCACTGCTTCAAACTATTTAAATCTTACTCCTTGAAATATTTCTTATTGGGTTGTTATAGTTCAGATTTGTAATGTCTTGTGTTTTGGATGTGAGGTGTCATCCAAAAGCTCATATGTGAGACAATGCAAGAAGGTTCAGAGGAGAAATGTTTGGGTTGTGAGAGCCTTAACCCAATCAGTAAATTAATCCCTTGATGAGTATTAGCGGAATGGTAACTGAAGGTGTGTGGGGTGTGGCTGGAGGCAGTGGGCCTGGGGGCATGGCTGTAGGGTACACATTTTGTGTCTGTTGAGTGGAGTCATTCTCTGCTTCCTGGTCTTATATGAGCCATTTCCCTTCACCACACTCTTCCACCATCATGTTCTGCCTCAGCTTGAGCCCCGAGGAATGGAGCCTGCTGTCTATGGATTGAGACCTCTGAAACCACGAGCCCTCAAATAAACTTTTCCCCCTTTACAGTTATTCTGGTCAGTCTTTTAGTCTCAGCAGTGAGAAAACTGACTGAAACAGCACGTGTTATAAGTATGGTCACCACTGCAGCAAGGATCAGAGGTCTGATAGGCAATGATTGGCTCATAAGGGCTCAGACATCATAGTGGATTAATCCAAAATCTAGTGGTAGCTGAGGGACTGCTGAAAGGTGGGACCTAGCTTTATGGAGTAAGTCATCATAGGTGTGCTCTGGAAGATTTTATCTTCTCTCTTTTCTTTGTTCTCTTCTCTCTTCTCCTCCTCCTCCTCCTTTTTCTTTCTTTCTATCTCTATCTCTATCTCTATCTCTATCTAACTCTCTCTCTCCCAACCCTCCTCTGCTGACCAGCTGCCATGAGCTGAGCATCTTTCTACCACCAAGCCCTTCTGCCATGATGTTTCTGTAATGAAGTTGACAGACCATGGACTGAGATCTCTGAAACCATGAGCCAAAATATATCTTTCCTCCTCTAAGTAGTTCTTCTCAAGTATTTTGCTCATAGTGACAAAAAGATGATGAACACAAAAGTTACCATAGAACTTAGATTACTTTAACAGCTGAGGTTTGCTATTAATGTTCCTGTTTCTTACAGTCAAAAAACTGGATAACTGGATATGTATATAATACAGAATGATCACATTTAGATTCACAAAATTCACTATTTACCCAAAAAAAATTTAATACAAATTATTAAACCATTTCTAATCTTATCAATTATGAGCAATCCCATAAATTAAAGCATTATAAATTAAGATGTTATAATATAGTGTCAGAATAACTTGGCATATAAGATGAAGGAGGGCTGGGGTTGTGGCTCATCGGTAAAGCGCCCGCCTAGCACGTGGGCGGCCCGGGTTCGATCCCCAGCACCATGTAAACATAAATGCATTGCATTGTGTACAACTAAAGCAAATAAATAAATAAATATTTTTTAAAAAAATATGAAGGAAATAATGACCCCACCCTTCTGAGCCACCAGAGTCCCTGGGAGATAAGGATGTGCTGGCTTGATTGGCATATTCTTGGTGTCCCCGTCCCATACCTTAATTAAAATATTCCAAGATCCACACAATGTTCCCAAAATATTCAGTCTACAGTTGTCAGACAGCATAGCAGTTTGGGTCAGTTCAACAACCTCCGTCACCACATATAGGTTGTCCCCCCTCTCCCAGCAATGCTTCAAAAAGGTTGGTTCTGGATCCAAAAGTTTGCTGAGGATATAAGTGCAAGATAAGTGGTCAGAGTGGGAAAGTGATGCCTCTCAGGGAACTCTGAGTTACCCTTTTCCTCAAAACCCAGAGGGTTGTGTGCCTTTGGACTTTGAAAATTTATTTCTCAGTGGAAGGAAGATGCTGGACCATGAGGTTAAGGTGCCCAGGAAACACAATACCTTATGTGCAGGATGAAGGCCACCCCATTTCCTAATGGTGGTGCACACTGTGAAGAGCAACTGCCTTGTACTAAATTTCATTTAGCCTAATAAGGGGTCATTTCTCAATTTCTAACCCTAGGATCTGTCAGACAAAAAGCTAGAAGTAGATAAGTTCCAGATAGTTGAGAGAAGTCCGTAGAAGATCATAATTTCAAAGTTAAGTATTCACTCTGAAATGTCCAGAGACAAAAACAGGGACATACAAAATATGAAAAGCAGGCAGGACTCTGGATGTTGTTGTTGTCGTTGTTGTTGTTGTTCAGCAAGGAGGACTTTTCTGGATTGATTTTCCATAAAAGTTGGATTTATATTATTGACTCAAACTTGTAAGTTCTATGGAGATCTGAGAAGTTTGAGATACCAGATTGTTTCTCTTACACTTCTGAGGCTCAGCTTTGGTTCTGCTCAGAGCTCCAGTGGAATCAGTGTCCTAGGTAAAATCATGTGCAGTACTGAGAGATCCTGGGTACTTTTCAGGGGAGGAGGTCACTAAGCACCCTGTACTAGGCTTTCAATTGACACTGGAATGAAATTCAAGCCCCTTACCACATCTCCAGGTGCTGCTTCATTTCACACCAGCTTATCTTCAAGCCTCATGTTACATCACCTGGTGGCTAAAACTCCACCTCACTGACTTAAATCCTTATCCTAAAAATAGAAAGCTCTATCTTACCTATCTTACCTATCTTACCTCAAGGGTAGAAACCCCTCACCTAGAATCCATTCATCTTGCTTTTCTTGCTTCTTTTCATTGTTGAAATCTCTCTCAGCTCAAAATCAGATCCACAAAAACCTAAAGAGTTTCCCTTCTTTCCACCCAACCTCTTTCACCTCTTCCTAGTGATTGTCTCAGAGCATCCCTCACAACATTTGAAGCTGGAAAACACGTGACATGTTCCACAACCTGTGTATTTAAAGTATCTCACTGTTTTTTTCTCTTATTTAAGTTTACTTCAAGTTTATTTAGTTCTCTTGATGATAGCACATGAAATTTAACTGTGAAATTTCAATCTTTTAATGTTTTGTATACTGAAAAATCATTCTCCTTTATATGCAGCTACAGAAAACCAGAAGTTCTTTTTGTATTATAAACAGTCATTGCAAATGTAAGTTATAATCCTGGTCTAATACAGAAATTGTGCAATGCCCCATCAGAGTAACTTTTCGTCTCTAAAAAATCTATGATTTTTCAGTATAAAAAGTACAGTATGATATTGTTTACTTACTAGTCCTTTGCCTTGGTATAAATACTATTTAAATTGAGATCTCTATTTGTAAATGGCATGAAAACCCACTAAAATAAAGCCCATAGTGGTCATTGAATACTCATCTTTCCTCACACAGGGAAAGGATACTACAAACAAATAAAATTACAGGCCAATATACATGATAAAAGAAGAATAAAAAATCATTAATAAAATGCTAACAAAATTTAACAGCAAGTTGAAAACATCATACATCATGATCAAATGGGATTTTTCCTTGGTATACAAAAAAGGTTCCACACATGCAAATCAATATGATATGCTACACTAACAGAATGAATGACAAAAACCATAGGATCATCTCAATAGATGCAGAAAACATATGTCAAAATGTAACATTATTTCAAATTTTAAAACCTCAACATATTAGATATACAATTAATGAAACTTAACATAATTAAGGCCATTTATGACCATAATAAAGCCCACAGCAAATACCATACTCAGACAAAGATGAGGAACAAGACAAAAATGCTCACTCTCACCACTTCTGTTCAACATAGTACTAGAAGTCCTCGCCAAAGCAATTGGCCAAGAAAAATAAATAACTAAAAGATTTCTAAATAGGAAAGAAAAAAGCAAAATTATCTGTTTACAGATGCCATAATTTTATGCTTTGAAGAGATTAAAAGTTCCATAAAAATCTGTTGGAATTAAATAATACAGCAAAGTTACAGGATACAAAGCCAACATATAAAAATCAGTTGTATTTCTATATACTAATAGTGAACTACCCAAAAGAGAAATAATATCATTTATAAAAACATCAAAAACAATAAAATGTTTAGGAATAAATTTAACCAGTAGGTAAATTGTAATCAATTATAAAAATCGATTATACAAAATTTACTAAGGAAATTGAAGAAGACAAAAATTAATCAGTATCCTGTGTTTAAGGTTCAAATGAATTACTGAAAGGATTTAAAATCAGCACACTACAGTAATGCAGCCACATCAATGTTTATAGCAGTTCAATTCACAATAACTAAACTATGGAACAAATCTAGGTGTCCTTCAATAGATGACTAGATAAAGGAAATGTGGTATATATACTCAATGGAATATTACTCAGATTTAAAGGAGAGTGAAATTATGGCATTTGCCAGTAAATGGATGGAGTTGGAGAATATCATGCTAAGCGAAATAATCCAATCCCAAAACACCAAAGGCCAATGTTTTCTCCAATATGTGGATGCTAATTCACAATAAGGCTGGGGTCACTAGAGAAGAATAGATTAGGTAGAGGGAAATGATGGGAGGGAAAAGGAAGAGATGTAAGGATAGGAAAAATAGTAGAATGAAACAGACATTATTACTTTATGTATATATGTGACTGCATCACCAATATGATTCTACAATATGTACACTCAGAAAAATGAGAAATTATATTTCATCTATGTATGATATATCAAAGTGCATAAATGCATTCTACTGTCATTATTAACTAATTAAAACAAAAAATTAATAAAATTTTTAAAAGCCATCTATAGATTCAATGTAATCCCTATCAAAATTCCAATGGCATTATTCACAGATGCGTAAAAACTAACACTAAAGTTCATATGGAGCCGGGCACGGTGGCGCACGCCTGTAATCCCAGCACTTTGGGAGGCTGAGGCAGGAGGATCGTGAGTTCAAAGCCAGCCTCAGCAATGGTGAGGCACTTAGCAACTCAGTGAGACCCTGTCTCTAATAAAATACAAAAAAAAGGGCTGGGGATGTGGCCCAGTGGTTGAGTGCCGCTGAGTTCAATCCCCAGTACCAAAAAAAAAAAAAAAAAAAAAGTTCATATGGAACCACAAAAGACCCTGAATAGCCAAAGAAATCTTGAGAAAGGAGAACAAAGCAGGAGGCATCACATTTCTTGATTTCAAAATACGCAAAACTACAGTTATCAAAACATTATGGTATTGGGACAAAAATAGAGATATAGCCCAATGGAACACAATAGAGAGCCCAGAAATGAACCCATGCATTATATTCAACTAATATTTAACAAGGGTGCCCAAAATACATAATGGGGAGAAAGGATTGTCTCTTCAAAAAAAAAAAAAAAAGAATAGGTTTGGGAAAATTAGATATACTCGTGCAAAAGACAAACTGGCCTATTTTCTTATACAATACATAAAAATAAACTGGAAATACAATAAAGATTTAAATGAAAGACCTGAAATCTTAAAGCTTCTGGAAGAAAATATAGGAAAAAAGGCCCTTGACCTTGGCTGGTCTTGGCAACAAAGTTTCAGATGTGACCAAAAAAAGTACAAGTAACAAAAGCAAAAATAAGTATGTGGAACCATCAAACAAAAAGTTTCTTCACAAAAAAGGAAAGAATTAACAAGATGAAAAGGTGCCTATGCAAGGGTATAAAATATTTGAAAGTCATATACTGAAAAAAAGTTAATATCTAGAATACATAAAGAATTTATACAACTATCTGGCAATAACAACAACAACAATAATAATAATATAGTTTGAAATTAGTCAAAGTGAGACCTGGGCCAAATGGCAGTCAGTGTAGATAATGAATGATTGGGTTAGGAAGATGGGGACTGATTCAAAAGGAAATGAAATGCTAATACCTCCAGAGCTCTTATTCCTTCTCCTCATTTTTGCCAAGGTCACCTGCCTCCAGGAAATTGTTCTTCCCAAAAAGGAGTTGTTAAAGAGTACCCCTGGGTGGCTCCCTTCTTGCCTTTCTGGGCAGATATGGAAAAAAGGGAGAGTCATACTCTGAACCCTCACTATCTTCCTGCCCTTTTGGTCACCATGTAGGCAGGGTGGAGGAGGATATATGAGAAGAAAAAAACACCTGGAATACATAAAAGGGGCAGAACACCCCCACTCCCTAGTGTGCTCTAGATTCCTGCTTCTCTGGAGAAGTCTCTCTCTCTCTCTCTCTCTCTCTCTCTCTCTCTCTCCTCTGTCCATATCTCCCCTCCCTCTCACGCCCACCCTGTTTAAATAAAACTTTAAGTATCCTTTAAATAAAGCTTTTTACTCTTGCCTTGGCATTTGTTGGGGTGTTCAATATTCAACACCATGGGAACAGGGACCCCAATTCTGATTTTCAACACTGGCTTCAAAAGTCCCCAAATAATCATTTCTCTAAAGAAGACATAGAAATGGCTAACAGGTACATGAATTAAAATGTGCTCAACTTCACTTATCAGGGAAATACAAGTGAAAACCACAATGAGACATCACCTCACACTTGCTAAGTGACAGCCTTACCATGGTTTGGATCCTAGTTCTACCAGTTCCCAACCATGTAACTTTGAATGACTTATTTTATAAACTTCAATTACTCTTATGTAAACTGGGATAACATCTGCATCTCAAGAGGAGCTTTTTTTTTTTTTTAGTCATAGTTAGACACAATACTTTTATTTATTTACTTATTTTTATGTGGTGCTGAGGATCAATCCTAGTGCCTTGCTTGTGATAGCTGAGTGATCTACCACTGAGCCAAAACCCCAGCCCCTGAAGAATCTTATTTTTTAAAATAACTAAATGACATTTGTGGCAAGGAAGTGGATTAAAGGTAATCCTTGGGTACTGTTGTTGGGAATGTACATTAGTACAATCATCATGAACTGCAATATGCTTCCTCAAAAACATTGAAAGAAAGGACTACCATATGATCCCAGGATTCCCCTTCTGGATGCACATTCAATAGAAATCAATGCTTTGAAGAGATATATGCCCTACCACATTCACTGGGAATTATTCATAATAATTCAACACATGGAAACAAAATTAGTGCTGGTCAATGAATAAATGGAAAAAATAAACTGTGCTATAAACACATGGAATAATACTCAGTCATTTAAAAAAATAAGCAGATGCTGTCATTTGCAAAATCACAGATAAACCCTGATAGTACTGTGCTAAGTAAAATAAGTTAGACATAGAAACACAAACACTGTATGGTCTCACTTACATGTGGAATCTAAAACAATAAAACTCTTGGAAACAGATAGAATATGGCTCACAGTGGATAAGTGAACAGATGTTGATCAAAGGGGACAAATCTTCAGTTATTACCTCAGTAAGTTCTAGGGATCTGAGGTACTATAGTAAATGACATGGTGGTTATATATTTGAAATATGCTAAGGTTGTAGGTGGTAAGTATTCTCATTACAAAAAAAATGGTTATCAGATGAAGTGATAGCCATGTTACCTGACTTTTCTGTGATCATTAAGTGTAATATTATCATGTTTGTCAACTTAAATTTATATAATTCCATTTCTTTAGGAATTTCAAAATGTCAGAATAGAGAAGGTCACTTTCCTAGCTGTTCCACAGCATGAAACCAAGAAAGCAGACAGGGAGTTTCTCTGAACATTGGGTGAAGCAAAAAGGGAAGGGGCAGTTACTGGAATTAAATACTGGCCATTCAATGCAGTTTGGGGACTCAGGAGGTTAGCTATAATAAAATAAGAAAGAAATATCCAGCACCACAGCTGCTGATGCAGCCAGAGTCACCAGCCAGACCAGTCCCTCTCTGAGCAAAGTAGAGGGATAAGGGAATTAAAAGAACCCTCATTTTAGGAGGCCTGAGTCATGTCTGGGTACAGAGAGTTTAGAGATCAAAGACACTGCCTAACTAAACTGAAAGGTGCACTGCACAATATTCTTGTGTGGGAAGGAAACCAAATCAGCATGTGGAGGATAGAGGAAGGAATGATTTTGCAGCCAGTGTGCGGGGGCTGGCAGCTGAGGGAGCCAATTCCTGGAAAAACTGAGTTTTGACCAAAATACAGGCCTGGAAAACCATACTGCACAACATAGGGTGTGCCTAAGTGGCCAGGAGAAAATCAAACATGGAGAGAGGTTTACACAGGGGACAACTGGTCATGCAAACCCACCCAGCTCTCTCCCTTGCCTTCCAATCCAGCTGCTTGCATTACTGGCCAGAAGAGATGCACCTGGCCAGCAATTTGAAAGGGCAGGAGCAGGAGAAATTGAGTTTGGATACTAAACCTGAGACTAGAAAATGCGGGATCCACAGGTAACGGTGGACTAAGAATTGGCTCCTTCACTGCAGATCCCTGGGATGCAGTCTTACAGCATGGAATTACTGGGCCCTGGAGGTATGCTGATTTAAAATCTCCAGACAATCTGGCATTCAGCAAAGAACCTGAAACCTACCTAAGCCTAAAACCCACCTCCAGGATTTCTGCCTATGAGATTTCCACTCTCACCCTAGCAAACCCACCCTGAAAGTGGAGCAAGCATAATATTCCAGATGACCTGACCTAACAATGAGAAGGGAAACAATATTTTGAACTCCAACAGAAAAAGTTCTTTAACTTTTCATCAAGATCTTTTTTCCCCCTTTATTCTTTTCTCTGTTTGTGACCTCAGTGATCCATGGATATTTAGACATATTCACTTTTTTTTCTTTATTTCTAGTACTTATTTTTATATTTTTTATTCTAATTTGTTATGCATGTTTGAAGAATGCAATTCATTTCATATTACATATAAAGAGCACAATTTTTCAAGTCACTTATTTAACATAAAGTATTTCACAACAATTGTGTCTTCTAATGATGTCTAACTCATTCTGCCATTATTTCTATCCCCTTGCCCGCTCCTCTAGCCTCCCCCACTTTGTTCTATTTAAAGTTCCTTCATTCCTCTCATCCCCCCTCCCTTGCCATTATAAGTCAGTATCTTTATAACAAAGAAATCATTCAACCTTTGGTTTTTTTGGGATTGGCTAACTTCACTTGGCATTATTTTCTCCAACTCCATCCATTTACCTGCAAATGCCATAATTTTATTCTCTTTTAGTGATGAGTAGTGCTCCATTGTGTATACATATACAAAAGTTTCCCTATCCATTCATCTGCTGATGGGCATCAGGGTTGGTTTCACAATCTAGCTATTGTGAATTGTGCTGTTATAAACATTGATGTGGCTGTGTCCCTGTAGTAAGCTGTTTTTAAGTCTTTGGGGCATAGACCAAGGAATAAGATAGCTGGGTCAAAAGGCAGCTCTATTCCAAGCTTTCCTAGGAATCTCTACACTACTTTCCAGATTGGCTTCACCAATTTGCAGTCCCACCAGCAATGTATAAGTGTGCCTTTTCCCCCACATCCTCATCAGCATTTATTGTTGTTTGTATTTTTGATAGCTGCTATTCTGACTGGAGTGAGATGAAATCTTAAGAGTAATTTTGATTTGCATTTGTCTATTTGCTAGAGATGTTGGACATTTTTTCATATATTTGTTGACTGTATATCACCTTCTGAAAAGTGTCTGTTCAGTTCCTTGGCCCATTTATTGATTGGGTTGTGTATTTTTTTTTTTTTTGGTATTTAGTTTTTTGTGTTCTTTATATACCCTAGAGATTAGTGCTGTGATATGAAAATGATAAAAACTTGCTCCCAAGCTATAGGCTCTCTATTCACCTCACTGATTATTTCTTTTGCTAAGAAGAAGTTTATAGTTTGAATTCATCCCATTTATTAATGCTTGGTTTTAATTCCTACACTATAGGGGTCTTATTGAGGAAGTTGGGGCTTAATCCAACATGATAGAGATTTGGGTCTACTTTTTATTCTATTAGTTACAAGGTCTCTGGTTTAATTCCTAGGTCCTTCATCTACTTTGAGTTGAGTTTTGTGCATGGTGAGAGATAGAGGTTTAATTTCATTTTATTACATAAGGATTTCCAGTTTTCCCAACATCATTTGTTGAAGAGGCTGTCTTTTCTCCAATGAATGCTTTTTGGCACCTTTGTCTAATATAAGATAACTATAGATGTGTGGGTTAGTCTGTGTCATCTATTCTGTACCATTGGTCAAGTGGTCTATTTTGTTGCCAATGCCATGCTGTTTTTGTTACTATTGCTTTGTAATACAATTTAAGTTCTGGAATAGTAATGCCACCAGCTTTACTCTTCTTGCCAAGAATTGCTTTGGCTATTCTGGGTCTCTTATTTTTCCAGATGAATTTTATGATTGCTTTTTCTATTTCTATGAGGAATGATATTGGGATTTTGATTGGGATTGCATTGAAACTGTATAGTGCTTTTGGTAGAGATCATTTTGACAATATTAATTCTACTTATCCATGAACAAGGTAGATCTTTCTATCTTCTAATATTTTCTTTAATTTCTTTAGCACGCTGTCATTTTCATTGTAGAGGTCTTTCACTTCTTTTGTTGATTCTCAAGTATTCTTTTTTTTTTTTTTTTTTTTTGAGGCTATAGTAAATGGGGTGGATTTTCTAGTTTCTCTTTCTGAGGATTTGTTGCTGATGTACATAAATGGCTTTGATTTATGGGTGTTGATTTTATATCCAGCTACTTTGCTGAATTCATTTATTAGTTCTAGAAGATTGCTGGTGGAATTATTTGGATTTTCTATGTGTAGAATTATATCATCTGCAAATAGTAATAATTTGAGTTCTTCTTTTCCTATCCATATTCCTTTAATTTCTTTCATCTGTTTAATTGCTCTGGCTAGGGCTTCAAGAACTATGTTAAAAAGGAATAGTAAAAGAGGGCATCCCTGTCTTGTTCCTGTTTTTAGAGGGAATGCTTTCAATTTTTTTCCATTTAGAATGATGTTGACCTGGGGCTTAGCATAGAAGGTCTTTACAATATTGAGGTATGTTCCTGTTATCCCTAGTTTTTCTAGCATTTTAAATATGAAGGGGTGCTGTATTTTGTCAAATATTTTCTCTGCATCTATTGAGATAATCATATGATTTTTATCTTTGAGTCTATTGATGTGATGAATTACATTTATTGATTTCTTTATGTTGAACCAAACTTGGATCCCTGGAATGAACCCCACTTGGTTGTGGTGTACTATCTTTTTTATATGTTTTTGTATTCAATTTGACAGAATTTTATTGAGAATTTTTGCATCTATATTTATTAGATATATTGGTCTGTAGTTTTCTTTCTTTGATGTGTTTTTGCCTGGTTTTGAAATCAGGGTGATATTGGCCTCATAGAATGAGTCTGAAAGTGTTCCCTCTTTTTCTATTTTATGAAAAAGGTTGAGAAGTATTGGTATTAGTTCTTCTTTAAAGGTCTTATAGAACTCAGCTGTGTATCCATCCAGTCCTGAGCTTTATTGGTTGATAGGTTTTTGATGGCATCCTCTATTTCTTTGCTTGAAATTGATCTATTTAAATTGTGCATATTATCCTGATTTAGTTGGGCATATTGTAAGTTTCTAGATTATTTCTAGTACTTTTGAAGCCACTTATTTTTTATGGATCAGTTTTTCAGATGAGAATGTTTGATTAGTATATTTCAGTTTTGTTTTGTATCCTTTCACTTTTTATTTTTTAAATTTTTCTTTATACATATTTTTCCCTTATGTTTACCTTAAATCTTTCTCTCTTTTCTTCTTCTAACACTCAGGCTCTATTGTTCTATCTTTCACTATTTCTTTAATTTTTTACTTCTATCTTCTCTCCTTCTTTTTCACTCAGATACTAAATAACTCACAAATGAATTCAGCAAAGTAGCAGGATATAAAATTTATACCCATAAATCAATTGTGTTCCTATAAATCAGTGATGAATCAAATAAAAGAAAAATTAGAAAAACTAGCCCATTTTTATAACCTAAAAAAAATGTTTGGTAATCAAGCTAACAAAAGAGGTGAAAGATCACTATAGTAAAAATTATAGAACACTAGAGATAGAAATTGAAGAAGACCTCAGAAGATGGAAAGATGGCCCATGTTCTTGGATAGGCAGAATTAATATTGTCAAAATGACCATACTACCAAAAATGTTATACAGATTTATTGCAATTCCTATTAAAATTCCAATGATGTTTTTCATAAAAATAGAAAAAGCAGTCATGAATTTTATTCAGAAAAATAAGGGGCCCTGAATAGACACAGCAATCCTCAGTGAAAAAAGTGATGCAGGAGGCATCATAATACCAGACCTTAAATTGTACTATAGAGCTTTAGTAGCAAAAACATGATATTGGCACCAAAACAGACATAGAGACCAATGCACAGAATGAAAGACACAGACAGACCCACATAAATACAGTTATCTCATATCAGACAAAGGTGCCATAAACATACATTGGAGAAAAAATAGTCCCTTTAATAAATGGTACTGAGAAAACTGGGAACCCATATGCACCAAATTGAAATTAAATTCCTATCTCTCACCCTGTGCAAAACTCAACTTAATGTGGACCTAGGTATTAGACCAGAGACCATGTGCCTACTAGAAAAAAAATATTTGCCCAAATATCCATCTTGTCAGCTTAGGAACCAAATTCCCCAACAATACTCCTAAAGCACAACAAGTAAAATCAAGAATCAATAAATGAAACAGTATCAAACTGAAAAGCTTCTTCATAAAAACATAGACAATCAGGAACATGAAGAGGGAGCCTACAGAATGGGAAAAAAATCTTTGCTACCTGCACCTCAGATAGAGCATTAATCTCCAGGGTATATAAAGAACTCAAAAAAATTAAAACCAAAAAACTAAGCAACCCAATAAATAAATGGGTAAAGGAAATGAACAGATACTTCACAAAAGAAGAAATACAATTGGTCAGCAAATGTATGAAAAAATGATTAACATCTCTAGCAATGAGAGAAATTCAAATTAAAACTACACTACCCATGGGGGGAGTCTAGGCCCAGGCCAGGCCCAGGAACATCTCCCACCAACCTGCCAACCCATGGTGGAGCACAAGCCCAGGCCTAGTATCGCCTCTGCCACCTGCAGGAACACAAAGCAGAGGACCCCTCTGGGTCTCCCATTTACCAATGTGTTGCACCCCCATCCCAAAACCATCTTGGGACACTGCAGCCATTGTCATAGCCTTCCCCATGTAGTAGCCTCCACCTTGGCTGAACAGACAGGGCCTAGAGGCAACTGCCCGCTGCAGCAAGCCACAGTGCTAAATCTCTGAACAGGCAGCCCAAAGACATTTTAAGGCTCATCCTTTCAGCTCCATCTCTGAAAGTGGTTGCATCCATCTTGGGACAACCCCAACTACTGTCTTCAGTTACCTCTGCTAAGGCTGCCACAAACTTTTATTGCAGTAGTATCCATCTTGGGACACCAGCCAGGGACTGGAAGCCCACCACCAAGGTGAGATATAGGTAATCTGCAGGGACACTATAAGATTATAGGGTAGAAACTGCAATACCTCAGATCTGCACTGCAAGAAAGGAAGACACATGTATATAACTAAAATGATCTGTGAATTAAAGAAAGCCCTAAATGAGCAAATACAGGCAACCATTGATCACTCCAACAAAAAGATAAGGGAGCCAAGTTGCATAAATGTACTATAGAGAATATTCAGAAGGTCTGGACTGCTCTAGAGGTGTGTCTTTTTGCTGAGATGAGAGAGAATGGTCTTCAGAGGAATTGTTGGAAGGCTTGTAAAAGACTTATTAGGAGTTCAAATCAAGACATTAAAAATGTCATTGCCCCCAGACGGTTTTCTTTATCTATACCAGGACTAAGGGCAAAGACAAGTCACACACATACACACACACACACACACACACACACACACACACACACACCACACACCAGTCCTTTGAGGAAAAGACAGCATTTGGGGGGGGGGGCTAAACCAGCCAATCATACTGTCCCCAGGGATGCAAAGCCTTATATTAGAACAGTTATTAAAATGGGATTTTCCCATAACAAACCAGTCATTTCAGCAGAACATCCACTAATACCTAACTGTCCTAATTGTTCTGTGATAGAAATTGGCACTTTTCCTAAGTGGATGGATTGTATAAATACCTTGCAGTACAACATGTCTAGAGATGGTGGGTACACTTTAGACTGGTCTCCTAGATTTGACAAAAAGTAATTATACAAGGGTACTGCCATGACCCCTGGAGGATTTGTTAGTAACATCTTCACCTCCAGTGAAGGTGGCATTCAGAAGGATGTCTGGCATTTAATTGCTGCCTCAGAATTTTACACTTTACTGACAAGACTTTACCCAAATTTGTGGACAGAAATTGTAAGGAGAGTTCTTGTTATGGCCTGCAGGCCTGTGTTCAATCTCCTTACATTTTAATTACTAACTGGAAATATAAAAGTTAAAAGAAAGGATGATAAATATCTCATACCATGCAATAAATGTAATTTAACTAATTGTATCACCAGATATAATAGGGGGAAAGGAACATTAATACTTCACCAGCCTTCTTTTGTCTTACTGCCAGCTAATATTTCAGAGCCATGGTATGCTGATGCTGGTTTTCAAGTCTCAAGCCCATCTTGAGACCTAAACATGCTCTTGGACTTGTAATTCTGGAAGTGGCCACCTTAGTTTCATTTATTGCATCCACAGTTGCAGCCTCATTGGCCATATCTCAAAGTATTCAGCATGCATATTTTCTTAATAATTTGGCTCAGAATACTTCCAAAGCTTTGCATAACCAAATATATATTGATGAAAGGATTGAAAGTAAACTAAATGCCTTAGAAGCTACTATTATCACTATAGGTAATGAGATTTTGGCATTGAAATTCAAGGAAAGACTCAAATGTCACACTGAATATAAATATGTGTGTGTTACTGATGCCAAATACAATGCTTCCCAATGGGATTAGGAGAAGTTTAAGAACCATTTGTTAGGTATTTGGCAGAGCAATAATAACAGCTTGGATCTTTGGAGTTACATCATATTCAAGATATACAAAAAAGTAAGAGTGACATTTTGGATCCTACTTCTTTATTTGATCAAAAACTTGAGAGTTAAATGGTTTTAACCCTGGAAACATACTAAATAATTCTGCATGGTATATTATTGGACTGTTCTCCTTGCTACTAATTCTCTAATGTATTGTTATTATAGGATATCAAGCCTTCAGAACAAGAACTCAAGAAATTGAAATAGCAACTCATCTCCCACTTTTTAAAAGAAGAAAGGGGGAATATGTGAGAAGCTATTGTAGGTGTAAATAAGTGCATTTAGGTGTAAATAAATGCCTTTAAGTCCTGATGCCTGTCCGAGGAAATGAAAGGGCACTGATGTCTGACACGGAAGCATTACGACTCATGACTCAGGCTTCTCCCAGGCTAAGATAACAAGGCGTGGTCCTATGACTAGGCGACACCCACAGTGGCTGGGCTACCCACACCTGTCCTATGTAATCTTACCCCCTCAACATTTTACATATTGAATATTCTAGGCTTCCCCCCAATAAAAGTCACTTTCAAATGACTCTCTCTCTCTCTCTCTCTCTCTCTCTCTCTCTCTAGCCTCTCGTGGCTTTACCTCACTCCCTGTTTAGGGGGCTTGAGGCCAGGAGTTGGATAAAGCCACCCTGAATCTTTAAAGGTATCTGAGTCTGTGTTCGTGGTCATTTTGCATCACCCCAAGTTTATATGAGTGATTCGGGTTCAGCAGCTCATGCAGGACGTGAGCCGCAACAAACCAACACCAAAGTAATAAAAGACAGGAAATAATTAAAATCAGGGCAGAAATCAATGAAATTGAAACAATAGAAACAATTCAAAACAATGACAAAACAAAAAGTTTGTTCTATGAAAAAATAAATAAAATTGACAAACCCTTACTCACCATAATAAAAAGAAAGAGTGAAAACTAAAATTACTAAAATTCATGCTGAAAAAGAAAATATCACGACAGACACGATTGAAATACAGAGGAACATTAGAAACTATTTTTGAAAATTTATACTCCAGTAAAATAGAACACCTTTAAGGAATCAACAAATTTCTGGAGGTATATGATCAACCCAAACTGAGCCAAGACATACACAATTTTAACAGATCATTTTCAAGCAAGGAAATAGAAGATGGCATCAAAAGCCTAGGATCAGATAGATTCACACCTGAGTTCCACAAGACCTACAAATAAGAATTAATACCACTACTTCTCAAATTATTGCATGAAATAGAAAAGGAGGGAATCCTTCCAAACTCATTCTATGAAGCTAGTATCATTCTGATACCAAAACCAGGCAGAGACACATCAAGAAAAGAAAATTTCAGACCAATATCCCTGATGAAAATAGATAAAAACTCTCAATAAAATTCTTGCAAATTGCATACAAAAACACAATAAAAAATAGTGTACTATGATCAAGTGGGGTTCATTCCAGGGATACAAGGTTTGTTCCACATATGGAAATCAATAAATGTAATTCATCACATCAATAGACTTAGAGATAAGAATCATATGATTATATCAATTGATGCAGAGAAAGCGTTTGACAAAATGCAGTACTCTTTTCTGTTCAAAATACTAGAAAACTAGGGATGGTAGAAACATACCTCAACATTGTAAAAGCCATCTATGCTAAACCCAAGACCAACATCATTGTAAATGAAGAAAAATTGTAAGCATTCCCTCTAAAAACTGGAACAAGACATGGATGCCCTCTTTTACCACTTCTATTCAACATGGTTTTTTAAGCTCTAGCAAGAGCAATTAGACATAAGAAAGAAATTAAAGCCATATGAATATGAAAAGAAGAACTTAAAGTTACATTATTTGTCAATGATATAATTTTATACTTAGAGGATCAAAAAAACTCCACCAGAAAACTTCTAGAATTAATAAATTAATTCAGCAAAGTAGCAGGGTATAAAATAAAACCTATAAATCAAATGCTTTTCTACACATAAGTGATGATTTCACTGAAAGATAAATTAGGAAAACTAGCCCATTCACAATAGCCTCAAGAAAAATAAAATGTTTGGGAATCAATTAAACAAAAGAGATGTAAGACCTCTAAAATGAAAACTACAGAACTCTAAGAAAAGAAATTTGAGAGGACCTTAGAAGATGGAAAGATCTGCCATGCTGTTGGACAGGCAAAATTAATATTGTCAAAATGGCCATACTACCCAAAGCACTATACAGATTCAATGTGATTCCAATTAAAATCCTAATGTCATTCCTTATAGAAATAGAAAAAGAAATCATGAAATTCATTTGGAAAAATAAAAGACCCAGAATAGCCAAAAATCTATAGCAAGAAGAGTGAAGCAAGAGGCATCAAAATACTAGACTTTAAACTATACTACAAAGCTATAGTATCAAAAACAACATGGTATTGGCACCAACATAGACATGTAGATCAATGTTACAGAATAGAAGACACAAAGACCAACCCACATGAATACAGTACTTATCTCATACTAGACAAAGGCACCCAAAAAAATACATTAGCAAAAAGGATGGCCTTTTCAACAAATGGTGCTTAGAAAACTGGAAATCCATATGCAACAAAATAAAATTAAACTCCTGTCTCTCACCATACACAAACTCAACTCAAAGTATATCAAGGACCTAGGAATTAGACCAGAGATCCTGAGCCTAATAGAGGAAAAAGTAGGCCCAAATTTTTATCATATTGGACTAGGCCCATGCTTCCTTAACAAGACTCCTAAAGTGCAAGAAATAAAATCAAGAATATGCGATGGATTCAAGCTAAAAATCTTCTTCTCAGCAAAAGAAACAGTCAATGAGGTGAAGAGAGAGCCTACACTTTGGGAGCAAATTTTTACCAGACAAACATCAGATAGAGCACTAATCTCCAGGATATATAAAGAACTCAAAAACTTAATGCCAAAAAAAAATTAATAAATGCCCTAAGGAGCTGAACAGATACTTCTCAGAGGAAGATATACAATTGATCAACAAATATATGAAAAAATTAAGGAAATTTTCCCTGGTTGTACACAATTTAGCATCACACCATATGTGTAGTCATACATGAGGTAAGAGAAATTAAGTTAAATGAAATTACATTAATTAAATTAAATTACATCTCTAGTAATTAGAGAAATACAAATCAAAACTACTCTAAGATTTCATCTCATGCCAGTCAGAACAGCAGTTATCAAGAATACAAACAATGCTGGGCCTGGTGGCACACACCTGTAAGCCAAGCACTTGAGGCAGAAGGTTTGGAAGTTCAAAGCCAGCCTCAGCAATGGTGAGGCACTTAGCAACTCAGTGAGACCCTGTCTCTAAATAAAATACAAAAAAGGGGCTGGGGATGTGGCCCAGTGGTCAAGTGCCCCTGAGTTCAATCCCCAGTACAAAAAAAAAAAAAAATACAAACAACAAGTGTTGATGAGGATGTGGGGGGAAAGGCACCCTCATATACTGCTAGTAGGACTGCAAATTGATGCAACTAATCTGGAAAGCAGTATGGAGATTACTTAGAAAATTTGGAATGGAACCATCATTTGACCTAGCTATGTCACTCCTCAGTCTGTACCAAAAGAAATAAAATCAGCATACTATAGTGACACAGCCATATCAATGATTATAGCCTATATGCCCTTCAATAAATGAATGGATAAAGAAAATGTGACATATATACACAATGGAATATTGAAGGAGCCTATAATCAAGGAGATAGCTAAAGATTGCGGTTAGCTGAGAGCCATAAAAGATGTTCTAGTTTCCACCTGATATTAATACATTATTCAAAGAATCTTTGTATGCCCGTGAACACTGCATGACGCACCTGTAAGCTTGAGCTGTAAGCACGTGTCCTTGTTAAAGCTATATGTATATAACTGGGTGAGGTTCATTAGTGTGTGTGGGAAGAAGAAGGTGGTGGTTGGAGTTAGAGCATTTGGAGTGATTGCTGGAGCTGGAGAGAGAAGAAGAATAAAAGACCTTTTTTCGTTTTCATCCTGCCTCTGAATTTTCCTGTGGCGTTCACTGCTCCAAGCGACTTCTGCTTTAGGCAGCGACAGAATATTACTCAGCATTAAAAGAGAATATAATTATGGTATTTGCAGGTAAATGGATGGAGTTGGAGAATATCATGCTAAGTGAAGTAAGCCAATCCCAAAAAACCAAAGTCCAAATGTCTCTCTGATAAGTTGATGCTAATTCATGGGAAGAATGGAGGAGATTTGATTGGGCAAAGGGGAGGGGAGGAAGATGAAGCACATGGGGGCAGTAAAGATGATGGAATGAAATGGACATCATTACCCTAGGTACATGTATGAATGCACATAGGGTGGGATCCTACATTGTGTACAACCAGAGAAATGAAAAGATGTGCTGCATTTGTGTACAATGAGCCAAAATGCATTCTGCTGTCATATATACCTAATCAGAATAAACAAATAATTTTTAAAAATATATCAGCTACAAACAATATAATAAAAAACAAAATACATTCAAATATTAGTTACAAATGTATTTATTTGTCCATAGTTTAAATTTATTTTCCCTATTAATTGTAAAGGAAATGTGAATATTGCAGAAAATATGGACAATACCCAAAAAAGTAGAAGAAAAAAGGAAAACCAAATGCTACAAGCAATGTTACTGTTTTTCTTAATTTGTTTTTAACTGATACATAAACACATAAAATTGTTCATATAATGAGCATCAGCCAATGTTATTATTTTGAGATGTTTCCTTTTAGAACTTTTTCTGTAGTTGTCATTAAAGTCATTGAATGCAGGAAAAGGAAAAAAAAATTCTTCACTGGGAGCTAGATGTGGTGGTGCACACCTGTAATCCCAGCGGTTCAGCAAGCTGAGGAAGTAGGATTGCAAGTTCAAAGCCTGCCTCAGCAACTTAGTGAGGTCCTAAGCAACTCAGCGAGACCCTATCTCTAAACTTTAAAAAAAAAAAAAAAAAGCTGGAAATAAACTACAGAGAGATTTCATCTCATTCCAATCAAAATGGCAATAATCAAGAATTCACCACATCAATATACTCAAAGATAAAAATCATATGATCATCTCAATTGACGTAGAGAAAGCATTTGACAAGATACAGCACCACTTCATGTTCAAAATGCTAGAAAAAGTAGGGATAACAGGAACATACCTCAACATCGTAAAGGCCATCTATGCTAAGCCCCAGGCCAACATCATCCTAAATGGAGAAAAGCTGAAAGCATTCCCTCTAAAAATAGGAACAAGACAGGGATGTCCTCCTTTGCCACTATTATTTAACATAGTTCTTGAAGCCCTAGGCAATGCAATTAGAGAGACAAAAGAAGTAAAAGGGGTACAGATAGGAAAAGAAGAACTCAAATTATCACTATTTGCAGACAATATGATTCTATACATAGAAGATCAAAAAAATTCCACCAGAAATCTTCTAGATCTAATAAACAAATTCAGAAAAGTGGCTGGATATAAAATCAATACCCATAAATCTAAGGCATTTCTGTACATCAGCAACAAATCCTCAGAAAGAGAAACTAGGAAATCCACCCCATTCACTATAATGTCAAAAAAAAATAAAATAAAATACTTGGGAATCAACCTAACAAAAGAAGAGAAAGACCTGTACAATGATAACTACAGCACACTAAAGAAAGAAATTAAAGAAGATCTTAGAAGATGGAAAGATTTACCTTGTTCATGGATAGGTAGAACTAATATTGTCAAAATGACTATTCTACCAAAAGCACTATACAATTTCAATGCAATCCCAATTAAAATACCAATGTCATTCCTCATAGAAATAGAAAAAGAAATCATGAAATTCATCTGGAAAAATAAGAGACCCAGAATAGCCAAAGCAATTCTTAGCAAGAAGAGTGAAGCTGGTAGCATTACTATTCCAGACCTTAAATTGTATTACAAAGCAATAGTAACTAAAACAGCATGGTATTGGCATTAAAACAGACCAGTAGACCAATGGTACAGAATAGAAGACACAGAGACTAACCCACACATCTACAGTTATCATATATTAGACAAAGGTGCCAAAAACATACATTAGAGAAAAGACAACCTCTTCAACAAATGGTGTTGGAAAAACTGGAAATCTTTATGTAATAAATAGAAATTAAACATTTCTCTCTCTCCATGCACAAAACTCAATTCAACGTGGATAAAGGACCTAGGAATTAAACAAGAGACCTTGCACCTAATAGAGGAAAAAGTAGACCCAAATCTCCAACATGTTGGAGTAGATCCCAACTTCCTCAATAAGACCCCTATAGTGCAAGAACTAAAACCAAACATTAATAAATGGGATGGATTCAAACTAAAAAGCTTCTTCTCAGCAAAAGAAACAATCAGTGAGGTAAAATGAGAACCTACGGAATGGGAGTAAATCTTTACCACATGCACATCAGACAGAACATTAACTTCAAGGATATACAAAGCTCTCAAAAACCTTTACACCAAAACAAACAAATAAACAACCCAATCAATAAATGGGCTAAGGAACTGAACAGACACTTCTCAAAAGAAGATATACAATCAATCAACAAATATATGAAAAAATGTTCAACATCTCTAGCAATTAGAGAAATGCAAATCAAAATTACTCTAAGATTTCATCTTATGCCAGTCAGAATGGCAGTTATCAAAAACACAAACAACAATAAATGCTGGCGAGGATGTGGGGAAAAGGGTACACTCTTACATTGCTGGTGGGGCTGCAAATTGGTGCAGCCAATTTGGAAAGGAGTATGGAGATTCCTAGAAAAACTTGGAATGGAACCACCATTTGACCCAGTTATCCCATTCCTCAGTATATACACAAAGGACTTAAAAATAGCATACTATAGGGACACAGCCACATCGATGTTCATAGCAGCACAATTCACAATAGCTAGATTGTGGAAACAACCCCAATGCCCATCGATAGATGAATGGATAGGGAAACTTTGGTATATAAACACAATGGAACATTACTCAGCACTAAAAGAGAATAAAATTGTGGCATTTGCAGATAAATGGATGGAGTTGGAGAAAATAATGCTAAGTGAAGTCAGCCAATCCCAGAAAACCAAAGGTCGATTGATTCCTTTGCTATGATGATACTGAATTATAGTGACAAGGAAGGGGGGATGAGAGGAATTAAGGAATGTTAAATAGAAAAAAGGGGGAAGAGATGGAAAGGTGCAAGGGGATAGAAAAATGGCAGAAGGAGTTGGACATCAATATACTAAGTGCATGTATAAAAACTCAAATGGTATGAAAATACTTTGTGTAAAACCAATGACTTGGAAAACTGTGCTCTTTATATGTAATATGAAAGGAATTGCACTCTAAAAGCATGTATAACAAATTAAATTAAATTTAAAAAAATTTTTTAAAAAATAATGGCAATAATCAAGAATACAAGTAATGTGAGGGGATGGGAGGGACATGGGGGCAGGAAAGATGGTGGAATAAGATGAACATCATTACCCTAGGTACATGTATGATTGCACCTATGGTGCAATGCTACATTGTATACAACCAGAGCAATGAAAAGTTGTGCTGCATTTGTGTACAATGAATCAAAATGCATTCTTAGAATAAATAAATTAATTTTTAAAAAAGAAAAGAAAATACAGAAAAATGTTAATCTCTTCAAAAACAAGAAAGTAACAATAAATTTGTCAAGGAGACAAGGATGTGTGGAAAATATACATTCATACATTGCTGGTGGGACTGCAAATTGGTAAAACCACTCTGGAAAGCAGTATGGAAATTCCTCAGAAAATTTAGAATGAAACCAACACTTGACCCAGTTGTCCCACTCCTCGGCATATACACAAAGGACTTAAAATCAGCATATTATAGTGATGTGACCACATTTCTATTTATAGCAGCTCAATTCATAATAGCTAAGCTATGGAACCAACCTAGCTGCCCTTCAACAGATGAATAGATAAAGAAAAATGTGATATGTGTACACACACACACACACACAGAGAGAGACACACACAGAGAGAGAGAGAGAGAGAGAGAGAGAGAATGAGCTATTGCTCAGCCATAAAGAAGAATGAAATTATGACATTTGCCAGTAAATGGATGGAACAGGAGACTATCATGCTAAGCAAAATAAGTTAATTGAAAAACACAAAAAGTCAAATGATCTCTCTAATATGTGAATGAAAACACACAATAAGGGGGGAGGGAAGAATAGAAGTTTATTGGATTAAACAAGGAGAATGAAGAGAAGGGATGGAGAGTGGGAATAGGAAAGATACTAGAACGAATCAGACATAACTTTCCTATGTTCATATATGAAAAAACAACCAGTGTAACTCTCATCATGTACAACTGCAAGAATAGGAAATTATCCTCCATGTATGCATAATATGTCAAAATAAATTCTATTGTCATGTGTTACTAAAAAGAGTAAATAAAAAGTGGTTTTAAATTTACACGATTTCACTTCTAAATTATATCACAATAGAAAAAGAAAAAAATAACAAAATAAATCCCAAGATATTGAGATATTCATTATTTAGATAGTTCAAGAGTCTGTCTCATTTTAATTAATACTTCATTAGTTTATTTGTTTTGCTTCTTTTCTCATAACCTGCCCATCCCTGTCTCCACTAAGCATAAGCTGCCCTAGGACAGGGATTGGGTCTGTCCTGTCTGGTCTATCCCAGAATACGATAGTGCAGTAATGGGTGAACACTGTTCCACTAAGGATTGGTTGGTGATTGATAGCCCCTGGTTGGAGGAAGGAAGGAATGGGTACCCAAGAGGAATAGACTAGTCTGAGATGTCACCTTCTGCATTATGTTGGGGGGACAACAAGGCTTGGTAAAAGCCTCTTGCTTGCAAGAAGAGCACCGCAGGAATGATGATGTCCTACCCCTTCCTCTCCAGGTGCCTCACCTGTTTTGAAGGCTTTCCAGTTTTTGAGATGGGATGGTAACCTTCCGGAACTCAAGGGTACATCCATGGGACTGAGTGACCTCCCCTGAGGCGCTCACATCCACACCAGCATCAACACCCATACCTTCCTTCCATTTCTGGATCACAGTGTCCCTTAAGAGGAATGGTCCTGTCACTACTCCTTCTGGAAAAAGAAGAGTGACCAGAGATTTAGCCAAGAATTCATTGTGGAAGAGTTGAATGTGGGAAAGGGAAAATTGAGACCAATTCTGCTCCACTCAATGAAATCTCTCAATCAAGACACTCACCCATCAATTAATGGTTGAAATACATACTAGTTTAGAGGGCAAATTATTCAATCCACCATTGCACAACAGGGAGAGTCTTAACCCTAAGAAACATTGGCATCAGTTGTACAGTGTCCAGAAGACCCTGGGAACCCTCTTTCTCAGCATAGCCCCAGCCCTAAGCAACTACAGAATATGTTTAAGATTTGGGGACCGAATGAGCTGTCGGGATCCTACTTCTTCCAGTGCCCAGCTATGTAACTTTAAATGAATTATTTTATAAACTCAATTACTCTTACACAAAATAGGAATGATATGAGGCCTGTATGAGCATTCTATGACCTCATGAATGCCTGCTTCTAGATAATTAGTTGATTCTCAAATAATGTTAGTTCTTTGCCCTTTTCCTTCAGGTGAGAGGGAACTGAGATCTACCTAGTGAGATGTCTCCAGGATTCCTGGATGTTGCATTACTTCTGTTTAAGAATGCTTGTTCTTCACGCCTGAAGCCTTGGCCCCTGGCTCACATACCTGGGACTGAAGAAATTGATGCCAGAATGTCCATGAGGGAGAATTCAACTGGAATGTCAGGTTTCTCCCAAAACCAGGACTGAGAGTTCTTCCGTAAAATATTAAACCGATGGAAATGGGTGGCATCCAACAGGGATTTGACAGGCTTTAGGTCTCTGCCTCCAAGCTTTTTGACCATCTTCTGGCTAACATACTCAAATATGGAGGGCATGTTGCTGGGAGCAGAGAAAAGATAGCACAAAGTTCAGTAAAGAGGAAGAAAAAAGCAGTTACCTCTCCATGATCCCTGACTACTTTTCATAAAAGAAAAAAACCTACACATGAGATAATCAGGTCTTCATTTACTGTGGTAACTAGGTCATAGCTCTCTCAACTTTTCTTCTCTAAAGACAAACCAGGCTTCTGACAGAAGCAGTGCTATGAAATTTGCTTCCCCTTATAGCTGTGGTAGGAAATCCTGGTATACATTCATCTGTAACCCAGGGACTCCTAAAGGACAAGAAGATGAAGGCCTCAATTTTATCTTAAAATGAAGGCCCAGAGGGGAGGTTGGGCTTATGTTAAGTAGACATACCATTAATGGCAGAGATGGGATGGCCTTGGTCATTTTACAAATTTTTCAGAGAAGGCCTCACTAAGAAGTGACATTTAGACAGAAAGTTAGAGGAGGTGGGTATAAACAATGAGCATATATGAAAAAATTATTCAAGGTACAGAAATCAGCAAGTGCAAAGAACCTAAAGCAATGCATGCCTGAATAAATGAGGTTCAAAAAGAAAGATGAGGCCAGCAGAAACTGTGGGCAAGTTGTCTCAGGCCCTGGTTGGTCAATGTCATCTCTGTCTTTCACTTGTAGCAAAATTAGGAGCCATTAGAGTGGTTTGAACTCACACATCTGGTGCATTTCTGACAAGATGCCTGTGGTTGTTGGTTAACAGTAGAATGCAGTGAGACAGGAGGGGCAGAGCTAGAGGATCTAGTTGGGATGGTTTTGCAATAACACAGGTGAGAACTGACAATGGATTGGATCCTAACATAGCACTCCCCAAAATGAGAAGTTATCTGATCCCAGTCTGTGCCAAAGGTAGAGATGCCATCTACAAAAGGGGTGGGTTGGCAAGGTGGCCTCCACGAGCACTCATAGCTGTCCCACCCAGAATGGCTCAGGAAAGTGCTGGGTGTACATCATGAGAACAATTCTGACATGGGTTGTTTACTAGAAAGTGAGGGTAAGTCAAGGGGAACAAGGAGTGGTGGGTATGAAGAAGCAGAGAAGGTGAGATGGAGAACTATGAATCAGGTCAAGTAAAGGGGAGCTGGCCTGGAAAACTCTGGAGGATAAATTATATATCCATGTGCCACTCTGTGTGCATCTAGTGTACTGGTGAGGACACACTGGGGTTATAAGGGTCTCCTTTGGCTCTTGCACAGGAGAATAAATGGGTTTTAATATGTCATGTAGAAAAGTTTTACATGGTGATTTGAAATCTTCAAAGAGAGATTGATGTATCAGAGGTGCACAATCAAGTAGATGGCAGGCACAAATGCCTGATAGTGAGAGGAAAGGTCCCAATTTTTACTTAAGCAACTATCTAGCAGAGATGAGATACCTGGACTGAGTACTTGCCAGGGTCACTGGGGGCTTCTGAGCACCTGGCTATTTAGTAAGAGGCACAGAAAGAAGACTCCCCTTCCAAAAGGCTAATATATGGCCTTTCTTAAGCCACTGTAGTAAAGACAAAAGTTAGGCAAATTGTCCAATTTCACTCACCAGCTGGAGGACTGCTTTATCTGTGTGTCAACTGCCTGTGTTCAGTGCTACTAAAATGGAGCCTGTCAAGATTTTATACAAACCTGCTGGAAGAGAAACAGCACACAGTAATGGCACATGAAGATGGGCAGGGGATGGTTAAATAGTACAACCTGGGAGTCTGTACCATTGTTGCAAGTGGACAAGGGTTCTCTATAAATACCATAAAGTCAATCACTTCTACAAAGTGTCAGGAGCCCTTGCATACATAGCCATCAAATAGGGCCTGCTCTGCCAGGCACAGTGGCACATGCCTGTAATCCCAGTGACTCAGGAGGCTGAGGTAGGTAGTTCACAAGTTCAAGGACAGCCTCAGCAATTGAGCAAGACCCTGTCTCAAAATAAAACTTAGCCGGGCGTGGTGGCGCATGCCTGTAATCCCAGCACTTGGGAGGCTGAGGCAGGAGGATCGTGAGCTCAAAGCCAGCCTCAGCAAAGGCGAGGCACTTAGCAACTCAGTGAGACCCTGTCTCTAATAAAATACAAAAAAAGGGTTGGGGATGTGGCCCAGTGGTGGAGTGCCCCTGAGTTCAATCCCCGGTACCACCAAAAAAAAAAAAAAAAAAACTTAAAAAGGACTAGGGATGTAACTCAGTGAAAAAGCAACCTAGGTTCAATCCTCAGTATCCTCCCCAACCCCCCAAAAATAGGGCCATGCTCTTGTACTGCTTTCAAATTCTTGCAATTTCAACAAACCCAGCATTTCCACCAGTCATTAAACAAAGAAGTAGTGCTTAAGCCTGTATTCCCTGGAAAAACTGATTTGCTAATTGACTTATTCATTCACTTATTTATTTATTTATTCAGCAAAGTTTTAACAAGCATTTATTAGATGGTAGGCCCTGCCCTGGGAACATATTCCTATGGTCTCTGGTCTCTTGTGGCATAGCACAGTGATAAAGACAAATATTTACCAAATGATCTTATTAATAAATGCATAAATAGTTATAAATCATGATTGATTTCATGAATGAAAGGGACCTGATAATTGTATATTAACAAGAACATAACAACTCAAAACATGGGAGAATCTCATAATATAATCTAAGAAAATTTAAGAATAAGTATTATTAGACATAGCCTAATAATTAGTTGATTATGTATACAAATAAAAATATGAATAATAGTTATCAGACAATACAATGAGCTTATATAAAAAACTGCATACACCTGATGAAGAGACTGCTCATTCTATTCACACATAGAAAAAATATTCACAAAACAGAAAAATGTCATAAAGCAAACCTCCACAGATACCAAGAATTAGTATTACTCATATTTTAATCACAATTACATTAAATTTAGAGTGGGGTAGCTGGGAATATAGCTCAGTTAGTAGAGTGTTTGCCTTGCATTCACAAGACCATGGGTTTAATCCCCAGCACCACAAAAAAAAATAGGAGTTTGGGGGCTCGAATATACATAACTTGAAATGTTCAAGAGAAATGTTTGTTGTTTGTTTGTTTTAATCTGGAGCAGGGGGAGACTAGAAATTGAACTCATGAGTGTACTACCACTGAGCTACATCCCCAGTCATTTTTGAGACAGGGTCTCACTTACTTGCTGAGGCTGACTTCAAACTTGGGATCTTCCTGCCTCAACCTGAGTAGCTTGGATTATAAACAGGCACCACTGCAATAAGCTCCATTACATTTTAAATTAATAATAAAAATATAATTTAATTCCCAATATTTGTGAGAGCTAAAAAAAAAGAAAAAAGAAAGAAAGAAAGAAAGCACATATCCAAATAACTCACAGTAAAAAAAGAAATGACAAGGGGAATGTTAATGAATAAAATTTCTGGAATATAGTTAATGTGGTACTTAGAAATATGCTGGAAGTTTAAATATTTTTATCAGAAAAAAAAAGAATGGCTAAAAGTGAATGAATTAAGCATTCCAATGAAGTAGTTAGGAAAATAAACTAGACAGTATATCCCTGGTTCAGTTCCCACTACAGAAGAAGGAGGGGAAGAAGGAAAATGAGAAAGGAAATGAAAGGAAGAGGAGGAGAAAAGGGAGGAAAGAAAGAAGAGGAGTAGGAGGTAGTGGTGGAGGTGGAAGAGGAAGGTGAAGAAGAAGGAGAAAGGGAAGAAAGAAATGAAAGAAGGGAGGGAAAAGAAAATCAGTGAAAAGAAAAGAATATATAAAAGAAAAGAAAAATGGTGTCAAAAATACATAATTCAGGGCCACAGTGCCCTCCCACCCCACCACAACCACAAAGATCTGCTGCCACCACCACCACACAGACCCCTGTGCCACACCAACTCCTGCCAAGGGCTCCATCTACCGATGTGGGGCTTTCTTGGCTAGCTCCATCTTGGGACACTGTAGCCACGGCCATAGCACCCTCAACATGGTAGCCTCCACCTTAGGACACCAGACAGGGCCTGGAGGCAGCTGCCTACTGAGCCCCACCAGCCACAGCACTGCATATCCAAACAGGTCACCCAATGCTACTGTACAGCCTACCCTCGATGCCCCATCTCTGAAAGCAGCTTCCTCCATCTTGGGATACTTCCACTGCCATCTTGGGTTACCTCTGCTAGCACCATCACCACCTTTAGTTGGGGAAGCTTCCATATTGGACACTGGCTGGGGCCTGGAGGCCCAACATCAAAGTACCTACAGGTTTGCTGCCACCATTGCCTGATGGATGAGGCCACTTCCATCTAGGGACAACAGCCAGGACCTGGAAGACCATCACAAGGTCTCTGCTAGGTGTGTTAATAGCCACCATCTTGCTGCAGGAGAGAGCCTTTCATGGGGTTTGGTAGATTGAAAGAGGTTGAAAGGGCTTCTTGATTCCAGCTTGCCCAGCCAACCAGCCCAGCACCCACTGGGTTCCCAGAGCCAACTTGGAGAGCACTTTCTAGGACCCAACAATGGCCAGATCCTCGACTCCCTCCCCAACCCGCATCCACCAATCACCTGGTCCCATCAGTTTGGCAATCAATAGGGCCCTTTGGCTCCCCAATCCTATCTCCCAACCACCCCCAGCCACCAACCCAGCCTAGCAGTTGCAACTACGTGACTGGCCCACAGCACTCAATGCCTAATCCTGATCGGTTTGATACAGAACAGCTCTCCACAACAGGCACACAGGTCCCATAACTCAGTCCTCAAGACCTCCAAAAAGAGAAGTTCTTGACTAGGAATTTGAAAAGGTGGGGCCAGGAGAGATACAGTTTAAACACTAAATTAGAGACTAGGAATTGTGGAGTCCATAACCAATGTAAGGGGCCAAGACCAGACTCCTACATCACATGAGTGGACCCCAAAGGAGATTCCGGAGGTGCAGCCTTCCAACAGGGACTGGCAATTGCTGTAACCCACCTCTAGGAGTTCCTCCTCCAAGACTAAGCCTCCACCCTACTAATCCTCACCATCCTAATGGTGGAGATACCAGCAAAGTTCAGACAACCCCACCTATCAGATGAGAAGGGAAGCAGAGAAGATGTTGAACTTCAACAGAAACAATTGTTCAATTTTCCTTCAAGAGTTTATTTTTCTTTTTCTTTTTCTCTTTCTTTTCTTTTCTTTCTTTTCACACTCTCACATCCCCAACATTTTTGAAACCAAGTACTTTTCATGCATCAGGCTACTGAAGACTATGATGTCTGAATAGTACATTAGAGTTTTGTGGTATATTCTTTTATCTTTTCATTTTTCTTATTTATTTATATATTTAACTCTCTATAATTTCCTCTCACTTACATGTTTCTCTGGAGTCTCTCTTTTCTCCTGCTAACAGGTAACTTCTTTTGATTCCTCTTTCACTCTTTCTATGATCTAATACCTCTATATTTTCACCTCCTACCTCACAAATATTATGTCCTACACTCCCCCCCACACCAGTTCTCTTTGTCCACCAATACAAACTGTAGGCCCATTTGCAAACCTACTGTTTATCCCATAGATAATAATTGAAGACATCATTTCTGTTTATTGTAACAAAACTGTAAATGTCTTAATAGGAGCTATTTGGTTTAAGGCTGCATATTGTTTGCATTGGGTGCTGTTAATATTGCTCTCCCCCTTAAAGGTGAGGTATTGGACACCTGCAGGGACTATAAGTCTATAGGGTAGAAACTGTAATACCTCAGATCTGCACTGCTAAAGGGGAAACAAAAGAACAACATTAAAAAACAAGGGAAGAAAGGTCCCAAACAACAAGATGCTACAATAAGGAATCCATTGACAGCATAGTAGAAGAAATGTCAGATAAGGAGTTCAAAATGTACATAGTTAAAATAATCTGTGAGGTAAAGGATGATATAAGAAAGCAAATGAAGACAGCAGAAGATCACTTCAATAAAGAGATAAGAGAGCAAAAGCAGGTAGCAAAAGATTACTTCAATAAAAAAATAAGGATTCTGAAAAGAAAAAAAAAAACAGAAATCCTTCAAGTGAAGGAAACAATAAGCCAAATTAAAAATTCAATAGAAAGCATCACTAACTGACTAGATCACTTGGAAGACAGACCTCAGGCAATAAAGACAAAATATATAATCTCGAAAATACCACACAGTGAAGATGATAAGAAACCATGAACAGAACCTCCAAGAATTATGAAATAACATGAAAAGACCAAATTTAAGATTTATTGGGATAGAGAAAAGGCACCGAGATACAAATCAAAGTAATACACAATCTTTTTAATGAAATAATATCAGATGATTTCCCAAACCTAAAATGGAAATCAAATACAAGAGGCTTACAGGACCCCTAAAGTAAAAAAAATTACAATAGATCCACACCTAGGCATATTATAATGAAAATTCCTAGCACATAGAAAAAGGATAGAATTTTAAAGGCAACAAGAGAAAAGTATCAGAAAAAAAGTAGGCCCAAATCTTCATTATGTCAATATAGGACCTTACTTCCTTAAGAAATCCCCTAAATTGCAAGAAATAAAATAATAATCAATAAATGGGATGGATTCAAACTAAAAAGCTTCTTCTCAGCAAAAACAATAATCAATAACATGAAGAGAGAGCCTACAGAATGGGATAAAGTCTTTACCACACACACATCAGATAGAGCAATAATCTCTAGGATATATAAAGAACCCAAACATTTTAAAACCAAAACAACAAATAACCCAATCAATAAATGGGCTAAGGAACTGAATAGACACTTCTCAGAAGAAGATATACAATTGGTAAACAAATATATGAAAAAAATTGTTCAACATCTCTAGTAATTAGAGAAACACAAATCAAAACAACTCTATAATTTCATCTCACACTGGTCAGAATGGAAGTTTCAAGAATACAAGCAACAATAAATGTTGGAGAGGATGTGGGCAACAAGGTACATGCATACATTGCTGGTGGGACTGCAAATTGGAGCAACCAATCTAGAATGCAGTGTGGAGACTCCTTAGAAAACTTAGAATGGAACCATCATTTGACCCAGCTATTCCACTCTTCAGTCTACACATAAAGGATTTTAAATAAGCATACTATAGTGACATAGCCACATCAATGTTTATAGCAGCTCAATTCACAATAGCTAAACAGTGGAAGCAACCTAGATGCCCTTCAGTAGATGAATGGATAAAAATAAATGCTTTATATATACACAATGGAATATGACTCAGCCATAAAGAAGAATTAAATTATGGCATTTGCCAGTAAATGGATGGAGTTGGGGAATATCATGCTAAATCCCAAAAAACCAAAGGCCAAATGTTTTATATGATATGGGGATACTGATCCACAATGGTGGGGGGCAAGTGTGAAGAGAAGAATGGAGGAACTTTAGATTGAGCAGAGGAAAGTTAGGGTAGCAGAGGGGTTATAGAAATGGGGAAATGGTGATTGCACAAATAGTGTGACTCTGCATCATCAGAGAAATGAAAAGTTGTGCTCCGTTTGTGTACAATAAGTCAAAATGCATTCTGCTGTCATGTATAACTAATTAGAACAAATTTTTTTTTTAAAATACACAATGTGGGAAAGATAATCACTTCAGTAAATGGTTTTGGGACAAACTAGATATTCACAAGCAAAACACTGAAACTGACTTTTATCTTAGATCATATACAAAAATAAATGTAAAATAGATTGAATATTTAAACTTAAGACATAAAACTACAAATCTCCTCAAAGAAAACATAAAGGGAAATCTCCCTCACATTGATCTTTGTGACCATTTAATGGATATGACAACAAAAGCAAAAATAGACAAGAAGGACTGACTCTATCAAAGTACAAAGCTTCTGCACAGCAAAGGAATCAATCAACAGAATGAAAAAGCAACCTATGTAATAGGAGAACATATCTACAAAACATGAACCAGATAAGGAGTTAAGGCAACAAGAAGGATAAACCTTGAGGACATTAAGCTAAATAAGTTAATCACAGAGAACAAACACAGAAGTCACATAATCAGAGAGTGATATGATGGCTTCTAGAAGCTGGGAAGAAGAGAAAATGGGGAGTTGCTGAGCAATGGGCTTAAATCTCAGTTATGTAATATGAATACATTCTAGAGATCTGCTGTACAGCTTTGCACCTAGAGTTAACAATACTATATTGTACACTAAAATTTTTTTTGAGGGTAGATCTTATGTTAAGTGTTCTTAAAATTATACAATTTGTGTGTGTGTGTGTGCGCGTGCACACACACGCGCATGTGGTGTATGCACACACCATGCTGGAGTTCAAACCCAGGGCCTCACACATGCTAAGCACAGGCTATAGTACTGAGTTATGTGATAATATAATTTTTAAAAACTCATGTGTGGACAGCATGAAACCAAGTGACCAACTGTCCACAGTGCAACATGCCCAAGTTTGATTGTAACTAGCATAATGCAGACCTCACCCATGGCTCTCCATCTGTGAGAAAGACACACTACTAAAGTAGGAAACACAAAGAGAACGTGAATATCTACTACCAGAAATTGATGGAAGAGCTAGCTCAGAACCTGTTTGACAAAACAATAGCTGCATTCAACAGGGAAAGACACCCCTACTCTAGCCTCTGTATTACCTCTGACAGGACAATGATCCAACTTCCTCCTAGTCTACCAATTCCTCCTCATCTGGTATGATTCCAGCACTTCAGAGGGGCGGCTTTAAAGGAGGCCAGTGATAGGCTTTCTTCTCCTGGGATGATGCTAGTAGGACCAATCTCTGGAATGAAGTCACGTGTAGGAAGCCACATGTCAAGACGAGGCAAGGGCCTCCAATTATGAGAGACTCCCCTCTTGTCCCATGATAGTTCAATTTAGCCAGAAGTGACTCAATCAGACAGGTATGAGTAGAGGGGAGGCCTCTTTATATAAGAGTTACATTATTTATCTACTTCACCAGGAGATTGTAATACTGTGACTTTGGGTGTTTTCTGAAAGCTTAACAATGAATACTTGTTCCCCACTTCCTACCAAGTAATTATTTTAAAGTGGAAAAAATTTTAGACAGACAAATTATTTGAAGTGGAGAATATTTTAGACAGAAAAAGCACAGTATTCATTTATATTGCAAAATGCAAAAATAAAACTGTCAGCACTTTTAGTTAAAAATTAATTGTGTTCCTGAATATAGTTGTCCTTCAATATCCCTGTGGACTTAGTTCTAGCACCCCTGCACATACCAAAACCTGAAGATGCTCAAGTCCCTTATATAAAATGGTACAGTATTTGCATATGACCTACACATATTCTCCCATATACTTTAAACCTGAATGCTATGTGAATAGTTGTTTTACTGCAGAGTTTAGGGGAAAATGACAATTTAAAAATCTGTATACATTCAGTATAGATGCAATTTTGCTTCTAAATATTTTCAACCTGTGCTTATTTAAATCCATGGATTCCTTATCTATAGATATAGAGGGCCAACCATACTACCAAAGAGCAAAAGAGTACATAACTAAAGAAGAGAGAAACATAAATGGATTTGTGGTACATAAGACTCCCTCATTACAGAAGGGTCAACAGTGGATGAGCATAATCTAATTCTGAGGCTACTTCTAGCAGTGATCAATGAAAGATATCCGCACCTTAGAGAAGATCAATGGTGAAGAAGCTCCATAAAATCAAAAGGACTTGATGATGGCTTTCATGTGTGCAGTGAGGAAAAGGGAGGAGCACACAGGAGATTTCTGGATTTCTGGTATGGGTAATAGGAAGGATGGTGTGCCATTTTCTTAAGTAATAGAACTCTGTAAGGAGACATGTTTGTAGAAGAGGAATATGAATTCCTAATTGGACACATTGATTTTGAGATCCAAGAGGAGAGTGAAACAGACAGTTATACAGATTGGCACTCACAGTAAAGAACTGCACTGGAGAGAAAAATGGTTGCCCTGTTGGCATACAGGAGGGAGTGGAGACCTTGAAAGTAGACGAAGTCACAAACATGAATGTTTAATAGTCAAGTAAGGCAAAGTGTAACAGCATTGTGCTGACCACATTGAATGAAAGGAATCTGCTTAAATTGCTTCCTTATGAGTAAATAAGAATAGGATTTCCAGCTACAAATAATTGGGGTTTTGAACATGATGAACATGTTTAATACCAAAATGGTAGAACTTTCAAAGATTAATGTAACAGGCCTGATGTGATCATTTCAGTTCTGTTTTGGTGTGGGCCATGAAAGAGATCAATGGACAACAGAGAATACCAAGAACAAAATCTGGGTTTCTAGAACTGGTCCTGGGCAAAGATGTATCACAGGTGCATCCCATAGCCTCTTACACTCTCAGGAATTCTCCACTAGTTCTCTTAAGGAGAGCGTAAGTAAGAAGTGCTACCTTCCTTCTAGGTCAAATTACATAGGAAAAAAATCTCAAGGGGCTGGGGCTGTAGCTCAGTGGTAGGGTGCTTGCCCTGCACATGTGAGGCACTGGGTTCAATCCTCAGCACCACATAAAAATAAATAAATAAATAAAAATATTGTGTTCATCTACAATTAAAAAAATTCTCAACTCATTTCATAAGCCCATCCTGACATTTCTATCTTCTCTTCTTACTCATTCCCTGTTCCACATAAGCACTTACTGGATTGTATATTGTATTGTCCTGTAGAGAAATAACTCAATTGAGAGGAGCTCTGATGAGCCTACAGACCTTCTGAAGTCGAGCCGAATCTGTCAGCAACCCCAGAGACCAGATCAATGTGATTCTCCTCACTGTGTTTCTTTCCAACAGCTGTGTCTCTGATTCAATTTCCAGGGAAGTATTCTGGAATAAATAAAATAAATAAATAAATAAATAAATAAATAAATAAATAAATAAGCAAAGGAAGGACCTTCCTCTCTTCCAGGATACCAGGTCTGGAACTGAGTTCTAGAATCACAGACTCTCAGTTTCAAGTCCTCCCCAACCAAAACTCTATGAAACAAAATCAGGTAGCATCTGATTATAAAACTGTGGGCTCTCCTAGCACAGGACAGACAGAGATGTGCCCCTTTATTTTCACAAAAACTACCTGGACAAGACTTTGCTTCACAGATTCCCTAGAATTGAGGCTGGATCAACTTATTTGGCTCTTTCCCCCTCACAAATTGCTGAATGTGACATAAAAGTGTGGGGCAGAAGGAAAGGTAGCTTATGGCTTATGTAGAGCAGTGATTTGAATCATGGCCCATCTGATTCTATCATGGCTGTGTTTGAACTGGGAATTGATTGAAAAAAAAAACATTTCAAGATGCCTCAGTTGCTATGGTGATTCCAGCCTGGGGAGGCTACGTGCAAAGGCATGCAGTAGTTATCAGTTTTGGCCTTGAATTTAGCACCAACTCCCTGAAATAGAGATTTCTGAGCAAAACAAGATGACCTGGACCTAATGGATTAGGTCTTACTAGATCTGTGCAAAGATGTATCACAGATACATCCCATAGCCTCCTATGTCCTGCAACCTTCAAATTGTCTGAAACGTTCCCACAATTACCGTTTTAATGATGAAATCTATATAATAAACTTGCTGAGATAGCTCTGGGTCACTGTGTTCCTCCTTCAGAAGACAGTGCCCACCCAGCCTCAGCTTTTTCTCCATACGTGTGTTTGTCATTTCTTCATTCCTCATTGACCCATATCTGGTTTTCTTTCCCTTAATTAATAGCTATGGCTGAGAGCAGAGATGAGAGGGCCCCAGAACTAGCCCTTAGTAAGCTTTTTCACCCTTGTGACTAAAATATCTGATCAGAAAAACTTAAAAGAGGAAATTTTTATTTGAGAGCTCACAGTTTCACAGACTGTAGTCCATAGAAGGCCAGCTTCATTCCTTGGGGCTCGAGGCAAGGTTTAACATCATGGCAGGAGAGTATGGTGGAGGGAAGAAGCTCATATCATGATCAGGAAGAAGAGAGAGTCTCCACTTACCAGATACAAAATATAGACCCCAAAACCACACCCCAATTTCCACCTCCTCAAGCTGCACCATACAACTTTAATTACCACTCAGCTAATCCCTATCAGGGGAATAATTCATCAACTGGTTAAAAACACATAACTCAAGCATTTCTCCTTTGAACATTCTTGCATTGTCTCACATGTGAGCATTTGGGGCATACCTCACATTCAAACCATAACAAGCTCCTAACAAGAAGGGTGAAGAACCCCCTGGGGAGAGTTTTAGAACTGCCCATGTGTAGAGTGGAAACACTAAAAAATAATGATCTTAACACTTTGTCACTGTCAGGTCCAGCATATAATTATGTAGCTGCACCTTGCAACAATCATTATTTAAAGAGAAACCTTCCCTAAAAGCACCTAAACAATTAGGAGATGACTTACACCTTGCTCATGCCCCAGCAAAACAGACTATGAGCAAACCCAAATATTCATCCAGAGAACAGGCAGATCCAAGGAATAAACCTGACTTGGATCTAATGAAGAACAAGATGCTTAAAAAATTAGTCATTTCCAAATGTTACTCCTTGAGGCCCTCAGAAGAATCAAGCAAAAGCCCAGTGACTATTCTAAGGTTTCTAAAATTACTCAGGGCGCCCAGGAAAGCCCTGCTATTTTCATGGAGAAACTCAGGGGGACAATGAGAAAACACACCACCATGGATCCTGAATCCACCGAAGGCCACCTACTTTTGAAGGACAAATTTATCACTCAGTCGGCCCCAGACATCAGAGGAAATTACAAAAATTGGCATATGGCCCTGATCAGTCTTTAGTTGACATCCTCGAGCTTGCTACTTTCATTTTATATAATAGAGCTCAAAAGGACAAAGAGCACAGAGACTGAAAAAGGACTGAAATGCTGGTATTAGCTCTTAGAGGACTAAGCTCCCAGGGTAAAAAAGGATAAAAACAAAATGCTTCCAAATGCACGAAAAGGACTTGTTTCCATTGTGGAGAAGAAGGACATTTCGAAAAGAATGGCCCACGAGCAAAACAACCACCCCCAAAGCCCTGTGCTAAGTGCCAAAGCAATCACTGGAGGAGTGACTCTCCTCAGGGCAGAGGTCTTTGAAGCCAGACTCTTACACACAGGCCTGACAAGGCCCAGGGTCAATTCTGGCTCCCGTAACTCCTATTATCACAAGTGAGCCCCAGGTATGCTTCTCCATAGGGAGCCAAGAGGTCAACTTCCTCTTACATACTGGCACCAGTTATTCTGTACTCACTTCCTACCCCAGACCTCTTTCCTCTAAAACTATACTGGTGCAAGGAGTGTCTGGAAGGCCTATAACCAGAAAGTTCATTCCCCCACGGAGTTGTGAGTGGGTGGGATGATGTTTTTTTCTCATGCACTCCTGATACTCCCAGAATGCCCTACCCCTTTATTGGGAAGGGACTTACTTTCAAGACTTCAGACTTCCATTACAATGAATTTGGGACCATGAGGACCATTATGCCTACCTTTAATAGAATGTGACATATAAACCCTGAAGTGTGGGCCACTGAAGGCAAAATCAGACAAGCAAAAAGTGCAGTCCCAATCAAATTAGCCTTAAAAAATCCAAACATCTTTCCACATCAGAGACAATACCCTCTATGCCCAGAGGCAAAAGAGGGATTATTGAAGAGCATTCAGAACCTCAAATGGCAAAAACTTTTAGTGCCCTGCAATAGTCCATGCAACACCCCTATTTCAGGAATTCAAAAAGCAAATGGGGAATGGCACCTAGTCCGGGACCTCAGAATAATTAATGAAGCAGTCATTCCCCTCCACCCTATGGTTCCTAACCCATATACTCTGTTATCTGAAATTCCAGCAGCTTCTGCTTGGTTCACTGTGTTAGATTTAAGACGCCCTTTTCTGCATACCCCTAGGCTCCCAATCACAATAGCTGTTTGCCTTTGAAGAACCAGATAGGGGATCTCAATTAACCTGGACAGTATTACCGCCAAGGATTTAGAGATAGCCCTCACTTGTTTGGCCAAACCCTTGCTAAGGACTTAAAAGAATTCAGAGATAAAACATCTGTGATTGTCCTCCAATATGTAGATGGCATACTTTTATGTGCCTCCACCAAAAGGGAAAGTCAAGGGGCCACTACAAAACTTCTAAACTTCCTAGCTGATAAGGGTTATAAAGTCTCAAAGAAGAAAGCTCAATTATGTCAAAAACAAGCTCAATATTTAGGATTACAGCTGTCTCAAGGAACTCGTAGACTAGGACGAGAAAGAATAACCCCAATAGGACAATATCCTCACCCCAGACCGTAAGACAACTTAGAGGCTTCCTAGGGATAACTGGATATGGAAGGCTTTGGATTCCCGGATATGGGGAACTAGCTAAACCTCTTTATAGCCTCCTCCAAGACACACCACACCAAGGAACAACTTCCCTGATATGGGAACCACAACAGATTAAGACCTTTAAGGCAGTAAAGGGGGCCCTACTCCACGCCCCCACCCTCAGCATACCTACAGAACAAAAGTTTAACCTGGTTGTCACTGAGACAGGGGGAATAGCTCTGGGAGTGGTCACACAGAAGAATGGACCTACTCAACAGCCAGTAGCTTATCTCAGTAAGGAACTTGATCTAGTGTCTCAAGGATGGCTTCACTGTTTGAGATTAGTAGGAGCAGTAGCCTTACCAGCCCCTGAGGCAATCAAAATCACCCTGGGAAGAGACCTTATTGTCTACACTTCCCATGATCTTTTTTTTTTTTTGTGTGTGTGTGTGTGTGTGTGTGTGTGTGTGTGTGGTACCGGGGATTGAACTCAGGGGCACTTGACCACTGGGCCACATCCCCAGCCCTTTTTTGTATTTTATTAGAGACAGGGTCTCACTGAGTTGCTAAGTGCCTTACCGTTGCTGAGGCTGGCTTTGAACTCACGATCCTCCTGCCTCAGCCTCCCAAGTGCTGGGATTACAGGCGTGCACCACCACGCCCGGCTTACTTCCCATGATCTTGCAGGGATTTTAAACACAAAAGGAGGATGGTGGCTTTCAGATAGGCACCTTCTAAAATATCAGACCTTACTTTTAGAGGGACCCATAGCTCAAACAAAGACTTGCTCTAATTTAAACCCAGCCACCTTCCCCCCAGAGAAATTAGAGGGAAATCCTAAACATGACTGCCAACAGGTCCTAGCTATAAATTACTCAGCCTGGAAGGACCTTCAAAACCTTACCCTGTCCAATCCAGAACTCACCATGTTCACAGATGGGAGTTTGTTTTATAGAACAAGAAAAACACAAAGCTGGGTAAGCTGTGGTGACTTCATATGACGCCACTGAGGCACAGTCTTTGCCCCCAGGCACAAGCTCACAGCTAGTTGAACTAATAGCCCTAAGGAGAGCACTGGAATTAGGGAAACAAGAAAGAATTAATATTTACACTGACTAAATACACCTATCTAATCCTGCATGCACATGCAGCAATTTGGAAGGAAAAGGGGATTTCAAACAACTGGTGGAACGTCCATAAAGAACTATGAGCACATCTTAAAACTGCTAGAAGCTGTTCATTTACCCAAAGAGTAGCAGTCATACATTGTCAAGGACATCAAAAAGAATAGATGAAATAGCCAAAAGCAACATTCTTGCAGATCAACAAGCCAATGAGGCTTCTAAGGGAACTTTGCAGATGACAATCTTAGCTCCTTTGATATGGACAGGCCCTCCCCCAGAGATAAGACCTCAATATACCCAGGAGGAAACACACCAGGCCTTATCTAAAGGAGGTATTCTCTTACCCTCAGGGTGGATTCAAATGGAAGATAACAAACTTTATTTACCTGCTAATTCCCAGTGGAAGATTTTACACACCCCTACACCAATCTTTTCACCTAGGAGTAGAAAATACTCTCAAATTAACCCCAGAGATATTTGAAGGAAAAAAAGTATTTCAAAGACTATCCACCAAAGAGTCAAAGCCTGTGAAACATGCCAAAGAAATAACCCACTTAACTCTGATAAGAAGCCCCCAGGATTACAAAAGACAGGACAGTTCCCTGGAGAAGACTGGAAGCTTGATTCCAGTATTTACTGGTTATGGTAGATACTTTTACAGGGTGGATAGAAGCCTATCCCTCCTGAACTGAACAGGCAGGAAAGGTAGTCAAAGCTTTATTACAGGAAATAATCCCATGATTTGGGCTGCCTCGCAACCTACAGAGTGATAATGGAGCAGCTTTCAAGGCAGCTGTTACTCAGGAAATATCCGAAGCTCTAGGCATCAAATACCATCTCCATTGTGCATGAAGACCTCAATCCTCAGGAAAGGTAGAGAAAACTAATGACATCTTTAAAAGACACCTAAGAAAACTCACTCAGGAAACCCACTACCCATGGCCTAGTGTGCTTCCATTGGCACTACTCAGAATTAGGAACACTCAAAAAAAATTATGGCTCAGCCCATTTGAGCTCTTATATGGGAGACCATTCCTAAGGAATGATATCCTTAAAGATCAGGAAACTGCAGATCTAGTGGCTCATATCACAAAGCTGGCTAAATTTCAAGCCAAAATTAGTAAATATCCCATATCTGAGCCAGTTACTTCTCCACTTCGATATGAGCCTGGAGATCTAGTTATGATCAAAACCATACCTTCAGATTCCCCAAATATAGACCCTATTTGGAAAGGACCTTTTTCTGTAATCTTATCTACCCCATCTGCAGTAAATGTGCTGGCATAAGAGAACTGGATCCATCACTCTTGGATTAAAGCCTGCCATCCGAGTCAATCCCCAAAGGGAATTCTCCTTCTCAAGGAACTGAGGAATGATATTCCTGCACCCTAATAGAATACCTAAAATATTTCTTCAGCAGAAACGATGGTGATATGTAAATGTTTTCTTCTCTCCTCCTTGACTATTATAAACAGATCCACTGAAACTTACTCTTTTCTAATATGGGCCCTGTTAGAAAACTTTTCAGGATAGATGGATGCACGCTGGAACCATCGTAGAGGAAAAGGGATGGGGTTTATTGAATTCCCAAAAGAAACACATGGGGGGATGGGGATGAACCGCGCAGACGAACGGGAGCTAGAGCGAGCGGGAGCAGAGCGGGAATAGAGAGCGGCAGGAACAGAGAGCGAGCTCAGTCCCGGGCTGGCTTTAAATAGAGTAGGGGTCATAAAACCCCCTTGGAGTGAGTCCTTGCCCTATAGGCTATCAGAGGTCGGGGGGGGGGGTAGTGGACAGGGCATTTGCTGGTCAGGTTTTCTGGTCACGCTGAGGATCTTGGGAGGTGTAGTTTTTAACAAAGTACCTGGGGAGGTGTGGCCTCCTGCCTGGGAGGCACAGCCTCCTGCCTGGAATCCAACAGGCCCAACAATATGTCACTAGCTTGCAGAAAGATAATTGCTGGATATGTGGACTATTACCTGTTGAATTCCGGCAGGGAAGTAGAAGGCCACACCTCCCCAGGTAAAATACTACATTTCCCAGGTGCCTCAGCCTGGCCAGCAGGTACCCTCACCACTGCCTCCGACCTCCAGCAGCCTATGGAGACACTCGCCCCAGGGGTCTCTCCCTGACCACTAGTCTTCTATTTAAGCCTCCCCTGGACTGAAATCGCTCTCTCTTCACGCCTGTTCCTGTTCCTGTTCATTCCTTTTTCTCCTTTACCTACCCTTCCTTTCCCTACCCTTCCCCACGTGGCACCCCAATAAACCCTTTTATTTCACTAACACGGTGTTCCCTGCTAAGTTAACTTTGATCAGCATTTTTTAACAAATTGGCGCATTGGCCTGGAAAAAAGCACATCTCTAATCAAAGAACAAAGTTTCCCAGGAACACCTTTTTACCCATTCTCCGCCCCTCCATCCCAGAGCAGCAAGTAACAAAGTTTCATCATATCGGTAAGCCTCCCTCCGTTTAACCCGCCCTCACGCCTCTCCATTTGCACTCCCCCAGCGCGTCTGCATGCCTTTCCGTTTGCTCTCCAGTCCGCTTTGACCCCCGCGTTTTCCCCGCGCTTCTCTGGCTACACGCGCCCCTCAGTCCGACCCGCGTGGCCCGCTCCCACGTCTGCGCATGTGTCCATCCAGGTCTACTCCTGGTCTACGAGTCTGTGCCGCGTGGTAGGCCCGCGCCCTTCCCCCTCCCCTTGCCACCGCCATGGCATTACAATCTGTCCACCCCACAAGTTCCTTGCTCAAGAGCTAAGCCCATGCTGGTCCCAAATGAGGCTGCCCCGCCGCCTCCACAGCAAGTCTGCGCCTGCGCCGCGTGCAGCCCCAGGCCCTCACCCACTTCTTCCTTTGTTTCAAAAGGCTGTGTGAAGTTTCTCCTTAGAAAGCCAGGACTTAAGATGTAAATCCTGGGACAAACCTGCAAACTTAGTGGGAGACAGATTACTCTGAGGCCCCAAAGGAAAAAAAAAAAAGGGTAAACTGTCCCTTTCCTTATTACGGGGCTTTTTCCTCTAAGAGGACAAGGATTTCTTATAACATTAATTTATCCATAATGTTGTGTTTTTTTTAATTTTGTTTCTTTTGAGCAAGTAATCTTAAAAGGAATTGAGAATTGTATAGCTGTGGTTGAACAACAACTATTATTTCAGAATATCATGTTGTTTCTTTAGGAGCTAAACTTGATTTATGGAAACATCAATGTAAATGTATATTGTAAAAGCATTTTGCTACTTTTCATAAAAAGGTTAAATACTCTCAGAATTTCTTTTTTTTTTTTTTTTTTTTTTTTTTTTTTGGTATCGGGGATTGAACTCAGGGGCACTTGACCACTGGGCCACATCCCCAGCCCTTTTTTTGTGTATTTTATTAGAAGCAGGGTCTCACTGAGTTACTAAGTGCCTCGCCATTGCTGAGGCTGGCTTTGAACTCACGATCCTCCTGACTCAGCCTCCCAAAGTGCTGAGATTACAGGCGTGCGCCACCGCGCCCGGCTTCTCAGAATTTCTTTAATGCATTCTAAATGTGATATTTTGTCAGCTAAATTTCATGGGAGCTCAAGCAGCAATGTATGTAAACACTGTGGAATTTTATTTAAGAAGCAGAGATCAACTTCAGAATTAAAACACCTGACCTAAGATTAAAGAACTTCACCTTACCTAAGATAAGGCTCTGGTCTTACATGCCAGAATGTATGGTCAAAAGAGTTATTCTTGCTGTTCAGAAACAGAGATTATAGTATATAACTCAGAATCCAAGATGGTTATTACACGAACTAAATGTGTTTTTTTAAGTTTGCCTGTTAATGTTTTGTACCACAGACCCCAGCTAATAAAGGGTAAATAACGACTGTAAGTTTATAAGCATTGAAGTTAAAGCCCAGTGTTCTCAATTTAAGATTAGCTTACTAGATGTCTAAGATCAAGACCTTAAATTAAATCAAAAAGGGTCAATAAAAAAACAATATTTTGTTCTTTCTTTCTTTTTTTTTTTTTTTTTTTTGGTACCAGGGATTAAACTCAGGGGCACTCGACCACTGGGCCACATCCCCAGCCCTTTTTTGTCTTTTATTTAGAGACAGGGTCTCACTGAGTTGCTAAGTGCCTCGCCATTGCTGAGGCTGGCTTTGAACTCACGATCCTCCTGCCTCAGCCTCCCAAAGTGCTGGGATTACAGGCGTGCGCCACCGTGCCCAGCCCAATATTTGGTTCTTGTTCCAGAGTCAGTCTGTTTGGGAATAGGAAACTTCTCTAAAGAGCTTTGCATCTCTGGGCCACATAATTTCCTGATAAGAGAGGTAAATGAGACCCATAGAGAAAAGAAAGCCAATCAGTGGACTTGCTATAAGAAGGGTTTTCATAAAAATGGAGAGATATCCCTAATGCCTCCAATGGAAGCCACAAGGTCAAGCAAGACCTGGACCCATCCTTGCAGAAGGCACCGAGCAGAAAAGCTGCTCTCAAGTTTCCCCAAGATTCCCATCAGAAATCAGCTGACTCTTAGCAATAGTAAAAAGCAAAAGTCAGTTTGACAGACTCCATCCTAAACATCTAGTAAACAGTTGAAACAGATACACAACCACTCCTGGGCATTTTTTAGAAGTAAAGGTAACTTCAGATATACACTTGTATAAAAGAAACAGTTTAACTACTAAGTAACTGCCAAGTCAAATGTTTTTAGTCAGTTTAAGGCCTGCAGATCTTCCTAACTTACACAGGTAGACTTAATATTCAGTAGTATGATTATCTAGTCCTAAGTGACAGAGATAAAGAGTTCTCTACTAGTCACAGAGGTCATACCAATAGAAATATTTTATAGGATCAGATGACATTAAGTAGCTTAATTACCATCTTATCTGGATAGACATCTGTAGCATTAAATGTTGTGTTTACATTCCTGATAACTCTGTGCATGCTAAAGATTTAAATTATCATCCTCATGGTGTACATTGAAATGTCCCAGATGCTGCAACATTTATTCAGTACTCATGTTTTTTGTTTCTCTAATAGAAGCTCCCATCCCTGATTACTTTACAACCTTCCTCAGGCTTCAATCTGACCTGACTTCTACAAAAGGAACTCCAAACTACTTCCCCCATCACTTCGCCCACTTTCAGCCTGAAGAAGCCAGATTCGGTCATCGTCCCATTCCCTTACAGTAATAAGGAGTTCCTAAAATTAGAAGGGAAATGAAACCAGAATCTCATAGGCCGTCAGCATATATAGGTAAATTGAGTCAGGTCGAAAGCCAATTTGAGTGAGCCAATTTTGGGAAGTTGGGAAACTGTCCCCTGAGGGATTGAAATGCTGATTCCCTCAGAGCCCTTCTTCCACCCTTAACAACCTGCCCCAACCTGTTGCCAAGGTAACCCATCTCAGGAATTGCCCCTCCCTACAGGGAACTATCTCAGATCTTCTGTGGAATTGTTTTCTCAGACCCACCCATTCCCCTTATAACTCCACTCTTCTGCAGTACATAGATCACCTTCTTCTCTACAGCTTCACCTTTTTCACAGCTCATGAGGACTCTTGCACTCTTTTTAAACTTTCTCTCCTCTCATGGGTATTGTGTTTCCCCGACTAAGGTGCAACCTGCTCAGACCCAGGTGGTTTACCTAGGAGTTCAGATTTCCCATCAGTTGAGGGCCATTACTGTAGACAGAAAGGCTCTCATCAAGGCCCTTCCATGTCCCAAGATGAAGGAAGAGATTCTTTCCTTCCTAGGCTTAGTGGGATATATCCGTGCCTGGATTCCCAATTTTTCTCGTTATGCAAAGCCCCTATATGAGGCAGCTAAAGGGATTGAGGAAAAGTTCCTCCCCAAAGGCATTCAGGCTGAGTTTAAGCATCTGCAGCAGGCACTGTCACAGGCCCCAGCTCTTCATCTCCCAGACCTTCTTCAGCCATTCACCCTTTATGTCCATTAAATGAAGATTTGGCTCTCAGTGTTCTAGGCCAATACAAGGGCCCCACCTTTGCCTACCTTTCTAAACTGCTTGACCCCACTGTTTGTGGATGGGCCCCCTGTCTTCAGGCTCTGGCTGCTGCTTACCTACTTCTACAGGAATCAAAGAAGCTGAACTTGGTGCTCATGTCACTATTGCCTCTCCTCACCATTTAAAGATTTACTAACCTATAAGAGCCTTCAAACTCTCCTGCCCTGTCACATTCTACTCCTCAAACTCTTTCCAATCCTGCTCCTCTTTACACCCAGCTTCCCTTCTCCCAGTCTCCTCAAAGCCCCCAGAACATGATTGTATAGAGATGCTTCAGGCTTTAAAATCCTGCAAGCCTCTCTTCTGCCCAAACTAATAGGGATCTCCCATTGTCCTTCACAACAAAGTGGAGACTCTCCCATAGTTCAGGAAAACATGAAGGCTGAAGCAGCACTATCTTCTTCTCTTCTGGCTTCAGTCCAATCTACTACCCAGGCCCCCACATCCTCTTCTGTACAATCAATCTTCTCCTATCTCCATTCTCTTTTCCATCCTATTCTGGGAGCGTAAACCTTCTGGAATTGCCTGACTCAGCCTCCGCTCATCTTTTCGATCGCAACATCACTGGATTTAGTCTTAGTGTTTCGGCAACCTTTGCCTCTCAGCTGGAGACGGTTACATAGGTTCCTTTTCGGCCCTTTGGCCTACTTCGGACTTGAGTCTCTCATTCCAATTCACATGGGACACAGAAAACCCTTGCACAAGGTGGCTCATAGTCCTCTGATATCTTGAGAAGGGCTCTTCTCATGATATCCCATGTCTGCCTGGTTCCGGTGATGACTGAGTCACAGACCTGGATCTCCCTCTAATACTTATTTTGAAAAGGACACTTTTCAGAATATTGTATTAGTCTTTGGAACTTCTTAATCCATCCCAGCTGACACCCCTCTAAAGTCTTTTAGATAATTGAGAGATTGTTTTCAACTTCTACTAGCGGTCAAAAGAATGGGCAATCCAAGCTTTTTAACTCCTCTGATCAAACTCAATTCAGTTGTGCTCGTTGCACTAGTCACCCAGAATATATCTACTTCCCTTAACATTCCTCAGCATTTTTACATCCCATATCACCCCACGTCTTCAGGGAAGGTAGAGAGGACTAATAGAACTCTTACTTCCCCTGGCCTTCTTTAGGCTCTGAGTCCTCCCAAAGAAACCTTCTTTGCTATCCCCTTTTGATGTTATGTTTGGGTGACCAGCTCTTCCACCTGGAGTTTCCCCAACTCAAGGACACCTACCCAAAGATCTTTCTCTTCCCATCTTGTCCTTCATCAGACATTAGCTATGGAAGTGCCAAGATTTCATTCTGCCTGACCCAGGTAGACTCACTGCTTCATTCTCATTAACAGCCGGTTCTTGGGTATATTTCTCCCCTCCCCAGGAGACAGGAACAGTCTCCCTTGTCCCAAAGTGGACAGGCCCTTTCCAGGTTGTGCTGTGCACACCCACAGCTGCTAAGCTTCATGAAATATCAGGGAATTTGACTTCTTGGATTCATATTTCCAGACTGAAACCAGCTGATCAACCAACTGAAGATCCACAAAAGGATGACAAACAACTACCTCAGTATACTTGCTCTCCCATTCCCATTGATCCCCTAAAAATTCGTTTCTCTCGTGTTCCTGATACCGACTCAAAATAATCTTTTCTGTTTTTCTCATTTTGAACTTTTAACCAGCTTTTTCTTAGGGATTATCAACTGTGAAAAAAACCAACGAATGACTTTCCAACCAGAGATGACTTAGACTCTTCATCAGCCAAGTCCTGCCCCTATGCTGCCACCCAATGTTCATTATGATGGACTTCACACTCTCCATTAGCCTCTTTACCATAAGTCCCACCTGGTGGAACACAGGCCTATGGACAATAATCCATCTCACCTTCTTTCCCTTTGTTGCTTCCATAATAGTGCTACCTGCAAACTTGCAAGGCCTACAGTTTCTACATGCTCTTAGAGGATAGCCGGCTGACTCCCTCAGTGACTTTCTGAAGAAGCCTGGTTTGACACCCTCACCAATCTATGGCTTCAAGGAAACTTCATCCATCCCATACCCGGAGAGATTCATCATTTCCCCGCCTACCTCCTGGGAATTTTTTTTCCACCCTCGAGCCTGACCTGCCTGCCCACATCTCCTCCCATCATAGCACCCCACGTCGCCCCACTTCAGCTCAAAGCATCCAGAATGAAACATGACACCCCGCTTCCTAAGAAAACAAAAAGGGGGGAATGTTGGATTCTGGGCAGGGAGGTAGAAGGCCACACCTCCCCAGGTAAAATACTACATTTCCCAGGTGCCTCAGCCTGGCCAGCTGGTACCCTCACCACTGCCTCCTGACCTCCAGCAGCCTATGGAGACACTCGCCCCAGGGGTCTCTCCCTGACCACTAGTCTGCTATTTAAGCCTCCCCCGGACAAAAATCGCTCTCTGTACGTGCCTGTCCCTGTTCCTGTTCGTCCCTTTTTCCCCCTTCCCTACTCCCCTTCCCTTCCCTTCCTTTCTCTACCCTTCCCCACGTGGCACCCCAATAAACCCTTTTATTTCACTAACACAGTGTTCCCGGCTAAGTTAACTTTGTTCAGCATTTTCTAACATTACCCCTTTCCTGCACCTCGGGACTGCCCTGGTGGGTATCTCCCTTACAAGTAAATGACTGGGTAAATTTACAATCCCTAATGTTAGAACAAAAGGAAGAAAGACTTTCTTTACAAACTGCCTCTCGTGCCAATGTTAATTTATGGCCTATAAATGAAACCTTATCACAACCAGGTCATGGAAAGATTTTCACTTTAGAACAGACCAATCTTCAGACTTCTACCACTATTAAGTACCATGTAGGCCCATCCAATTCTCGCCTTCTACCATCAGCACCACCAACATGTCACAGGTATAAAGATGGTTACTATCAGCAATGGGATGGAAACTTATAGCTTACTCCCACCACTGCGCACCTAAACCAAGAAGCCCCAATCTTTTGGGAACAATGAAACCACACCTATGAAAAATGGCCTAATGCTACTCGAGAATTAGGATGGACCCCATGTTGGATTCCTGGCAGGAGGCTGCACCTCCCAGGCAGACGGCCACACCTCCCCAGGTACTTTGTAAAAAGACTACCTTTCCCAGGTGCCCTCGCGGCTGCCCCCTGACCTCCGGCAGCCTATGGAGACACTCGCCCCCAGGGATCTGCCTGACCAGCACTCTGCTATTTAAGCCAGCCCCGGACTGAAACCTCTCTCTGTTCCTGCCTGTCCCTGTTCCCGTTCATCCCTTCCCTATCCCCCTTCACTTCCCTTCCTTTCCCTACCCTTGCCCACGTGGCACCCCAATAAACCCTTTTATTTCACTAACATGGTGTTCCCGGCTAAGTTAACTTTGTTCAGCATTTTATAACACCCCAGAGTCACTGAAACCACTTTTTACCCGTGACGAGTTCTTGCTCCCTGAACACTGAAGAATAACGCCGAAGAAGCACTCCAAGGCAAGCGTACAGTGGAAAGTGGAAAGCTTTATTGAAAGGACAGCTAAAAGACTACTCCCAGAAGGAGAAGGGGACCCAGAAACCAGTAATCCAAAGGGAGGAGAGGCTTTCTCCCTTTTATATCTGAAATCTTTCTTTTGTTCTTTTTATGTTCTCTATCTCTGTCCTGCCTGGGACAGGAATGTCAAAAGAAGTGACACCGGAGGGCCCATGGTGGGTGTGGGATTTACAGGAAGGGCTTAGGGCTAATTGATTAGCATCTCTGTTTGCTGGGAGCTGTTTCATTAACATTCCATAAGATGGGCCCTAAACTTGGGAACATTAACCATCTTATCTCCCTTAGAGTTGTTCTGTCTTTCCAGGACTCAGACTGACTCCATTTTCCTTATGGACTCCCTGTTCTTTATGAAACTCGATGTTAGACCCGATTTGCCTGACTACACTCACTACCTAGCTTTAAATCTGGCTTCATCACTATGCAATACATTTATTCCACCTCTGTTTCCTTTCAATATTCACAAAAGTCTAGCTGTTTTCACTTTGGGAATCTGAGGTGTATTCCATGGGAGACTGGCTTAGAACCTTGTGGAAGAGGTGTTTGCTTGATGCTTTAAATATATCCCTTGTGGCTTTGAAACTTACATGTTCCCCCCACCCCCATCTTATTTTCCCTAAACTTCTCCTCCCTGATCTCTCCTTCCTAATCTCATTTTCTCTGAATCACCTCTATAAAAAAAACCCTGTTCCTGCTGATGGGAAGAATCACAGCCTTTGGGACAGGAGTCCCCTGTGTTACTCCTTTGTTAGCAGAGCAATAAACCTTCTTTTTCCTTTTCCTCAAGACCTTGTCTTTGTTATTGGATTGGTGTTGAGGACAAGGACCGAGCTTTCAGTAACACATGTTCTCTGCATCACCACCAAGCAAGGCTTACCAAAAGTGACTCTTGCTTTCTCTAATTTACATTGTAAAATATGTAAACTTGACATATACATGTTTAGTTATATGTACAAATATTTCATTCTCCTAATTCTGAGGGCCCTGTCCTGATACTGGGTATTCTAGAAGTCAGGGGAAAGTCACTCAGCTATCAGGGAAGTGATGTGAATCACGTGTGTAAAGGTGGTCTACTTTATGCTTTGAAGATAGCCCTTTGGTTCTGCCACTGAAACTTATTTTTAGAACAGACATGTTTTTTTTCTTTCTCCTTGCCCCTCCCTAATCTCTTCCCCTCCCTAACGTCATGGGAAACAGGATTACCTTTCTTCCCCACCCTAGGCAGATTCATCTGTCCTTGAGCACACACCCACCATAGGAATGAAGTAATCCAGATTTTGGTGATGGTACTAGAAGATCTCAAAAATTACTATCTCCCAAATTAACAAGTGAATTACCACTCCAACAGAGGACACATGGAATTTAGCCTTTGAATCATCTCCTTAAAAGCCCCCTGTTGCTGCTAATAAGCAGAATCACAGCCTCTGGGATGGGAGTCCCCTGTTTCTCCTTTGCTTTACCTTTACATTTGCCATAATGGACATGAAGAGGAAAATACAGAAAGTCACATATAGAGTAAGAGTGTAACAGGGGTTCACTTGATGCTTTGACTATAGCCCTTGTACTTTGAAACTTACATACATGTTTCCTTTTTCCCAATCTTCTTTTTCCTAAGTTTCTCCTCCCTGACTTCTTCTCCCTAAACCTCTTCTTCCTGATCTCCTCCCTGATCCTCTTGTCCATGATCTTCTCCTTCCTGATCTCTCCTCCCTATCTCATTTTCTTTGAACCACCTCTATAAAAGACCCTTGTTTCTGAGGATAGGCAGAATCACAGTCTTTGGGACAGGAGTTCCCTGTGTTTCTCCTTTGCTAGCAAAGAAATAAACCTTCTTTTTCCTTTTTCTCAAAACCGTGCCATCGTTATTGGCATGGCATTGGGGACAAAGACCCTAAGATTTTGGCAACAAGAGAAGCTCCCTTAAAATTTCTTTATCTGCACCACCCCCCTTGCCATTCTGAAGTGAGATTTAAAGATAGGTAGTAAATATAGTTAGGTGTATTTAGGCAAATTGGGTCTAATATGGAGTCTAATAAAGAAAATGGAGTCCACAAGGGCAATGGAGTAAGTCTGAGCCCTGAGAAAACCAGGAGAACCCCAGGGAAGATTAAATTGTCAATGGGTAAATTAGAATGAGCATGGATTTGAGCAGTTATTTGTTTGTTTGTTTGTTTGTTTGTTTGTTTGTTTTGGTTTTTTTTGTTCTCTTTAAAGTGCCCTTTTCTTTAACGTAAGAAGTGCCTCAAGACTGGATTATATAACATGTGCATGGTATTTGACCCAGAGTTAGTGTTTAAAATATTACTATCTGGGCCTGCAATTTTAGCTCAATTATATAGTGCTTGCTTTGCAAGTTGGAGGCACTGGGTTTGATACTCAGTGTTAGAAAACTGCTGAAACATAGTTAACTTAGCTGGGAACACCGTGTTAGTGAAATAAAAGGGTTTATTGGGGTGCCACATGGGCAAGGGTAGGGAAAGGAAGGGAAGGGAGGGGGGGTAGGGAAGGGATGGAGGGGAATAGGGACAGGCAGGAACGGAGAGCAGGAACAAAAGGCGGCAGGAACAGGGGAGAGCAAGAACAAAAGGGGGCAGGAACAAGGAAAAAGGGACGGCAGGAACAGGGGGCTGGCTTAAATAGAGTAGGGGCCATAAAACCCCCTTGGAGTGAGTCCTTGTCCTATAGGCCAGCAGAGGTCGGGGGGGGGTGGTAGTGGACAGGGGACTTGCTGGTCAGGTTTTTGGTCACGCTGAGGATCCTGGGAGCTGTAGTTTTTCACAAGACACCTGGGGAGGTGTGGCCTTCTGCCTGGGAGGTGCAGCCTCTGCCTAGAATCCAACACTCAGCACCACATAAAAATAAATAAACTTAAAAAAATATTCCTAACCAAGAAATTCCTTAATAAAAAAAAAAAATGTTACTATCTGTTGTACAAATCCCAACAGAGAAGCAGTCCAGAAACACTTCCCAGAGCCCTGGGCCTTGAACATTTTCAGACTCCTGAAGCTCATTTGCACATTTCTTTCTGTCCCATGGTGTTTTTTCTAGAGAACCATTTTCCACTTTGAACAATGGCACAGGCTTTCTGATTGCACTGTTTAACTATTCGCTATTTTCTTGTGCTCATACTGAAACCGGGTTTTACCCGTGACGAGTTCTTGCTCCACCAAATGCTGAAGAATAATGCTGAAGAAGTACTCAGAGGCAAGCATAGAGTGGAAAATAGAAAGCTTTATTTAAAGGACAGCAAAAAGATTTCCCCCCAGAGGGAGAAGGGGACCCAGAAACCAGGAATCCAAAGGGAGGAGAGGACTTCTCCCTTTTATATCTGAAATCTTTCTTTTGTTTTTTTTTTATGTTCTCTATCTCTGTCCTGCCTGGGACAGGAATGCCAAAAGATGTGACACAGGTGGGCTCATGGTGGGTGGGGTAAGAACAGTCTAGCAAAAGGGCTTAGAGCCAGTTGATTAACATCTCCATTTGCTGGGAGCTGTTTCATTAACACTCCTTAAGATGGCCCTAGACTTGGGAACATTAACTATCTTATCTCCCTCAGAGTTGTTCTGTGTCTTTCCAGGACTCAGACTGACTCCATTTTCCTTATGGATTCCATTTTCTCTATGAGACTCGATGTTAGACCCAATTTGCCTTACTACACTCACTACCTAGCTTTAAATCTGGCTTCAATACTGTGTGCTCTTTCTCTTCTAGCAGGTTTGTATAAAATTTTGAAGGCTCCAGTTTGGCAGCACTGAACACAGGCAGTTCACACACAAATATAGCAGTACTAGAGCTGGTGAGTGAAGTTGGACCATTTTCCTGGTTTGGTCTTCACTAGGGTGACCTAAGAAAGGTCATATGTTAGACTTTTGGAAGGGAAATCTTTGGCCTGTGCCTCTCATAGTCAGGTGTTCAGTAGTCCACATTGACCCTGACATGAACTCAGAGTCGTTATTTAATCTCTGTTCCCTAGTGACCTCTGCTAGATAGTTGCTTAGGCAAAATTCAGGACCCCATACAGCCACATTCAGGCATTTGAGCCTACCTGCTAATTCATTGTGCACAGCTGATAGACACCTAAATCTCTTTGTGAAGGTTTCCAATCACCATGTAAACTTCTTTGCATGACATATTAAGACCCATTTATTCACCTGTTCAGGAGCCAAAGGAGCCCCTTAAGAAAACTCAGCTTGTCCTCATTACAATAAATGCGCCCAGAGTCACACATACATGTAAAATTTATCCTCCAAAGTTTTCCAGACCAGCTCCCCTTTACTTGCCATGACTCATGGTTCCCCATCTTGAGGGAGATGTAGGAGGATGTAGGCAGCCAGGCCAAGATGGCAAGTGAGGAAATCAAGGGCAGGTTCAGACCAAAGATGCATGGAGAGGGTCTTCCAATGAGGTCAATGTCCTATTTAACAAAAGTGCTCCTAGGCACAAGGAGGTATTGTATGCAATTTGCAGGAAGAAAGTCTCGCAAGCCACTCATGTAATAGCCAATGAAGCCTTTATTCTGGTCAGGGCCACCAACTATGTCTCGCACAAAGCAGGGTGGTAGAAAATGGCACCTGCTCATAGCAAGGGCAGGGTTTATAAAGCACAGGATTAATATGACCTCAAGCCCTCAGGTGGAGACAGTTTAAGAGTAGGTTAATGGGCCATCAAGGGTGGGTTAATGGGCCATCGGGTGGAGACAGTTTAAGCCAGTTTAAGTTGCCTTTGCTTATTACATTCCCCATGGTCTTATGGGGAGAACAAATCTTTGTTCTCCTCCATAATCTGCCATCCCCATGTTCAGTTGAGAAACCAACAGGCAGAATCAAGGAGACTGAATGTGGGCACTGGGGACTCCCCTGATAACAGGCATGGGAAGGGGTGATATTGAAAGTCCTTAAACTCCTCCTGGGAGGGGCAATTCCTGGGACAGGATACCCTGGCAACAGGCTGGGACAGGAGCAGGGTCTTGACAAGGGTGGAGAAAGGGCTCTGAGGGAATTAACATTCCAATTTTTCAGTGAACAGTTTCCCAACAGTCTTCAACTTCCCCAGACTCACTCAAAATTGGCTTTCAACCTGACTTATTTACCTATTTATACTGACTGCCTAACAGATTCTGGCTTCAGTTCTTTTCTAATTTTAGGAACTCCTTACTACTGTAAGGAAAGGGGACGATGACCAGATCTGGCTTCTTTGAGCTGAATGGGGGCGGTGAGATGGGAGCAAGTAGTTTGGAGTTCCCTTTTTAGAAGTCGGGTCAGATTGAAGCCTGGGGAAGAACAGGTTGTAAAGTCATCAGGGACCGGTGCTTCTATGAGAGAAACAAAAAACATGAGTACTGAATAAATGCTGCAGCATCTGGAACATGTCAATGTATACCATGAAGATGATGGCAGTCAATAATTTCTCTCCAGGAGGTGTGAGGGCTGAGAAATTGTCCCCATAAAAAGGCCAGAGTGGACATGGCCTTTATTTGGGAATATAAATCTTTAACATGCACAGAACTATCAGGAATATAAACACAACATTAAACTTTTCATCTTACAGAGCAGATGTCTATCCTGATAAGATAGTAGTCAAGCTACTTAATATCACCTGATCCTATAAAATCTTTCTACTGGTATGACCTCTGTGTCCAGTAGAGAACCCTTTATTTGTGTTAATTAGGGCTAGATAATCATACTAGTGAATATTAACCCTACCTGTGTAGATAAGGAAGATCTGTAGGCCTTAAACTAAATAAAAACTTTTGACTTGGCAGTCACTTAATAGTTAAACTGTTTCATTTTATAGTTATCAGGAATTCCTGCCTAAGAATCTCTTTTGTAGCCTCCAGTCTTACCAATTCTTGGGGCTAATACAAGTGTGTGTGTGTGTGTGTGTGTGTGTGTGTGTGTGTGTGTGTGTATATATTTTTTGTACCAAGGATTGAACTCAGGGGCACTCGACCACTGGGCCACATCCCCAGCCCTTTTTTTTTTTTTTTTTTTTTTTTTTGTATTTTTATTAGAGACAGGGTCTCACTGAGTTGCTAAGTGCCTTGCCATTGCTGAGGCTGGCTTTGAACTCACGATCCTCCTGCCTCAGCCTCCCATGTGCTGGGATTACAGGCATGTGCCACCATGCCTGGCTACAAGTGTGTATCTTAAGTTACATTTAACTATTATTTCTTAAATGCCCAGCAATGGTTGTGTTTCGGTTTTAACTGTTTTTGCTAGGTGTTTAAGATGAAGCTGGTCAAACTGAGTTTTGCTTTTATCTGTTGCTAAGAGTCAGCTGATTTCTGATGGGAGTCATTCTTGGGGGAACTTGAGAGAAGTTTCTTCATTCTGCTAGTGCCTTTTGTGCTCAGATGGGTCCAGTTCTTGTTTAACCAGGTGGCTTCCCTGGGAAGAACCAGGGATGTCTCTCCCTTCTCCAAGGACCCTCCTTTTCATAGCAAGTGCATTCATTGGCTTTCTCTTCTCCATAAGTCTCATAACCTCCCTGATCATGAGACCACGTGGCCCAGAGTTGCAATGCTCTTGAGAGAAGTTCCTTGTTCCCTGGATTCAGACCAACTCTGAGGGCAAGAGCCAAATATTGGTTTTCTTGGCCCCTTTAATTTAGCTTTAAAGTCTTGATCTTAAACATCTAGCAAGTTAGTCTCACCAGTCTTAAATTAAGAGCACTGGGCTTTACTTTAATGCCTATAAACTTACTGTCATTTACCCTTTCCGTTAATTGGTGTTTGTACCATCCTAGGTGATTGCTTATTGTCTTAAATTAACCCAGGTTGTGTCATTAAAGCAATACATAAATAGCTTTTCCTGATTATTTTATATACTTATTTAACCAACTTTCTCAGAGCTTTTACATCACTTAAGTGACCATATCTACAACCTTCTAATTTCTTTCTCCCATCTGTTAACCCCTTTTTTTGTTCACAATTTCAAATAATCTTTGTAATAATTTGAATTTAGGCAGACTTTTTATCTCAACAAAAAATATTGTTATTTACAGTACTCCCAACAGAAACAGCTGAAACTTTTGAGCTTTTGCATACACAGAAATCTTTTATAAACCTTTATATCTGTTAACCACTTCACAACACGAGAACACAATGTTCAATTATATAGAATTATACCCCCTCCCTTTTTTTTAAAGATCTTTAGGAGCCTTTTTTCAGCAATAACAAAGCAACTTCAAAATCTCCCTTTTTTTCTTCTCTCATTTACCAATTTATGAAAACAATCAATAATGTTACCCAATGGAATTCAAAGAGTTAAGAGTACTTGATGGTATATTTAACAGTTAGCTTTTTAACCTTGTAAATTAATCAGATGTATAACAAAGATACTCACAAATTCAATTTTCTTACATTTACACCAGAGAAGACACATAATGAAAAGGCAGAAAAACCATAGAACACAGAACAAGACGCAAGGGAATAAGAACCAGGCACCAAACCAACCGGGGAGCAGTGCAACATCATGCTAATGCTCCGGATAGGACTGCGTATGTGCCTTGTCAGGCACCTCTCTGTCCCCAGTAGGAATTCCCGACCAGACCAGTACCAGAGGACAGTGGAACATTTCACTACTGCCCTGGACAGGAGTCTATGTGCCTCACCAGGCACCTCACTGTCCCCAGAAGAGATTCAAAACCAGATACCAGATATTATGGGGGTGCCACTTACCTGTGGAGGTTTTCTCCACTGGATGCTTGCTAATTCTTTTGATGCAGCAGTTCACTCCAGTAATCTGAAGTACCGAAGGCACACCTGGAACGTGTCAAGGTGCGGACCCCCTGGGGCGGCACTCTGTCCCAGAGTCCCAGAGCGAAGGTCCGGCTTCAGAATATGTGGTGGTAAAGAAAAGACCACCAACTCCAATTTTAAATCAAATTAAAGTAAGCTTATATTGTGTACTAAAATGTCAGACTGAACAGTACTAGCCATTGCTTCCTTGCTGAATAGAAGTCCTAGGACCAAGGGATACTAGACATTTTACTTGTTTTTGACCACCTAGAGAGACTTGAGAGTTGTTTCATTTTCAAGGCACCTTTATTTTACCCAATTTAAATTGAACTTTTTAAATCATGTGAATTAAAGGTATTTGGATCCATTTCTTAATTTTCATGAGCACTCATTTTCTATTTGCCAATCTTGATATTATGCACATGACATATGGACATACACACATATAGACATACGAACACAGAACACAAGTGTGCACACATAACACAATAACAAAGGCCTTGTAGCTTTTTTTTCCATTGCAATGTTACAAATGTTTAAAAACTCCATCAGAAAAACATTAACCTAGGTGCATAGGATCAAAATCATGAGCTCAAAAAAACACATATTGGAACTCAAGAAAAAGCAAGAGTCTTAGAAAAATGACAGGCTGGTAATGCAAGTTCAGGTAAAAAGACACTTTTACTTTGTTTTCTGGGGCCTAAGCTTGCTTCTCTATTTGCATTTCAATGCAAGTCCTGGATGAGGTCTGGAAGGGTGGGGAACTACAATTGTGAGCAGCTACCTCATGCCTAAGGTACTTTTTAACCTTTTCTAATCTCTGGCTCCTAGAGTTATACTGCCTTCTCGGGGACCATTCAGTCAATTTCCCATGGCGGCCAGTAAAACTTTTGCCAACTTTTGGGTTTGCCTTTCCTGAAGGGGGGCGGGTCACAGTTGTTGTACTATCGTACGGTTGTTGTTGGGCAATTTCCACCAATTCAGACAATACCTTTTTCTCAAACCCTTCTAATTTCTGCAACTTTTCCCTTATATCTGGGGCTGACTGAGTTACAAAAGCTAAAACCAATCTAGAGCCTCCTTACCTCCATCACTGTTGGGGTCCCAGTTCAGGCGAGCAGAAAGAAAGACCCTGTGGATCCCAATGGGGCCATCTGTAGGCAGGCTGTTCAGTCCAAGGATGCACTGCTGGGCTTCCCACCCGATCCACTCGCGCTCTTCAGACAGGAAAAGTGTTTGGAGGAGTTGGCCCCGGGCGGGCCTCCCAGCACTCCACTGCTATGCTGCATTTGCTACTCTACCCTCTGCCAGCTCAGACTCCAGGCTGATGGCAGAGGGAGGGAGGGAAAAATGAAACCAATGAGAATGCTAGCACACAAACAAAGATCAGCCACACAAGAAATAAAAAGACACGAGAACAAAACACAACCAGACTGGGCCACACAGGGAGGCCCACCAGACAACCAAACTGGGTGCCACACAGAACAAGATTTGGGCCACATTGGGAGGCCCATCAGGTGGACAGAAGCAACATCTCACCCTGTCCTGGGATTCTGTGTAAGCGACTGCGTCCAGTCTGACCTTGTCCCCCAGAAGAGCTCACCAGACAGGTAAACCGGTGACTTTGTAGAGGCGTCTGGAGAACCAAGCAGCAGTCCTCTCGGGGCAAGGCAGAGGAACGTCTCTCAGGAGCTCTCCCCTACCCCAAGAAGGAGTCCGTGATCAGGCACAGGAGGCCGAATTTGAGCGTGAGGGCAAGGAGAATAAAGAATCTTGCTAGGGGACTCCAAATATTGTACCCAATTTGCAGGAAAAATGTCTTACAAGCCACTCATGTAATAGCCAATGAAGTATTTATTCTGGCCAGGGCCACCAACTACATCCCGCACAAAGCAGGGTGGTAGAAAATGTCACCTGCTCATAGCAAGGGCAGTGTTTATAAAGCACAGGGTTAATACGCCCTCAAGCCCTCAGGTGGAGATGGTTTAAGGGTGGGTTAATGGGCCATCAAGTGTGGGTTAATGGGCCACTGGGTGGAGATAGTCCAAGTCCAGTTTAAGTCATCTTTGCTTATTACAGGGGGACCTAGTCAGACAGATACTTTCATACTTGTGCCCCTAAGCCCAGGATTCAATGGAAAAACTAAAATAGACATGTGTACATAGGGGACACCAATGAATAATAGTGAGGAGAGCATGGACAGGGGAGTGAAGGAAAGGAGGAAATTCCAGAGACCATAAAAAGAACCAGCCAAGGCAATCTTACATTGTTAGCTCCTTTAAAATTAAAACAACTTAAAAGTATCCAGTATATAATCATACAGAGTAAACATTTTTAGTCATAAAATTATGGGCATAGAAAGAAGGGATAGGACCAAAACAAAACTGAAATCCAGTTAGGCATACAAGTCCTAGAGCTCCATGTCTGGCATCTGGGACACATGGCATTGTGATGTTCTCTCCAAAGGGCTTGTGTAGCTCCACCCCTGTTAGCAAAGTTGGTTGCAGCCTAAGTGGCCTTTCTATTGGCTTGTCTCTGCTCAATTCCTGCAGTACCTAGGACAATGTCCAATATTACTGGCATTTCTTAATCCTGGGGGTCTCCACTGCAGCTTCAGCTTCCTCCTCCTCACATCTCCACTTATTGCCCTCTCAGGGCACACCTCCATGTATTCCAACCCTGCTGCACCTTGCCTCACCTATCAGGCCATCCTTTGAAATATTGGTGGAAGCCTTCATGAACCCCTAACTCCAGCATCCTGTATTCCTCTAGAACCAGAACCACATGGTTGATGCCAAGGTCTGCTGACATCTTGAACAGTATCCAAGTCTCCAGGGACCCTAGATGCAGCAGCCTCTGAGTGCCTGGGTGGCTGGTCATGTTGAAAAAATTCCTGGGCCCCCTTGTGCAAAAAGGGTGTCCCCCTGGTCTCTTCTCAAGAGAATTTTTACTTTTACTTCCTTGAGTCTGAGATGTGTGTGGTCTTGCCATTTCCTGAGATGTTCTCAAGCCATCTTTCTTATTGTCTCTGGGCAAAGTCTTCAGCATTTCTTTAGTGTTGGTAATGTCTAACAAAGGCAAATTCCTCAGGCCCAGTTTTACTCTCACCTTTTAAGTCCAAGCTTTCCAAATCTTTCTGCTCTGCTTTCTGCTCCTGAATATTATAATAAACATAGCTAAAAGCCACCAGCAATATCCATCCACTGCCTAAATACTATGATGTCTAGAAATTTCTTCCACTAGATTTAGAAAAAAATTTAAAAATATCCAAGATAAGCAGAATGAAAAGAATTCATGACTACTATGTTGGCACTACAGGAAATACTTAAAGAAATGCTACACACAAAAGAATTCAAAAACAAGCCCCAGGGCTCACAAATGGACAAATCTCATTGGAAGAGTAGCTAAGGGAATGAGAAACAGAACCAAATTAAACATTGGAAATAAAACAAAATGTCAGAAATCAATAAACCTTTTTCTATAATAGCATTGAATGTAAAAGGAATCAACTATCCAATTAAAAAACATATTCTGGAAGAAGAGGTTAAAAAACAAAGCCCAACAATATATTGTTTGCAAGAGACAAAAAACAAAAAACAAAGCCCAACAATATATTGTTTGCAATATATAGCCACATGCTGAAAGTAAAAGAATGAAAATTGATATAAGATGTGATGGGGCCCCCAAATAAACAGGAGTGGTTACTCTCATATCCAATAAAAGAGACTTCAAGCCAAAATTAATCAGAAAAGACAAAGGTCACTTTACACTGGTAAAGGGAACAATTTTTTAAAAAGTGTGTGTATATATATAATAAGCATCTATGCCCCAACTACTGAACTTAAAGACTCAGTTAGACTTCAGTACCATAATAATGGGTGACTTCAACATACCTCTCTCAGCAACAGATCTTTCATCTAGACATAAACTCAGTAAAAACACTGCATATCTAAAAAATACTGGAAATCAAATGTACTTAACATATATCTACATGATATTTCATCACACAACAGCCAAATTTACTTTCTTCTTAGCTTCTCATGGAACATTCTACTAAAAAGATAATGTTTTAGACCACAAAGCAACTTTAGCAAACATCAAAAAAATCAATATAATTCTTTGCATATTATCTAATAATAATGCAATGAAATTAGAAATCAATGCAAAAAAACTACAGGAACTATATAAACTCATGGCGATTGAACAATACATGTTTGAATGATGGAGAAGTGGTAGAAGAAATAAAGGGAAAATTTAAAAATTCTGAGAATCAAACAAGACTAGTCATACAACATACCAGAAACTCTGGGACCTTATGAAAATGTTTATAAGACAGAACTTTATAGCTAATTGTCTATGTAAGAAAATCAGAAAAATCTCAAATAATAATCCTAATGATGCATCTCAAGGCCCTTTAAAAATGAGAACATACTGTCAAGCATGGTGGCACATGCCTGTAATCCCAATGGCTCAGGAAGCTGAGGCAAGAGGATCACAGATTTGAAGCCAGCCTCAGCAACTTAGTGAGGCTCTAAGCAACTTAGCCAGAACCTGCCTTTAAATTAAAAAATGTTAAGGGGCTGTGAGTGTAACTAAGTGGTTAAGCACCCTTGTGTTCAATTGCAGGTACAAAAAATATCAAAAATTTTTTTTAAAAAAAAAAATCCAAAACCACTAGAAAGAAGAAAATAATTAAGATCAGAGCCAAAATCAATGAAATGAAGGCTAAAATATAACATAAAGGATCAATAATATGAAGAGTTAGTTCTTTAAAAAGATAAAAATGATTGATAAACCCTTAGCCAAAATAACCAAAAGAAAAAAAGAGGAGACTCAAGTTAACAAAATTGGAGATGAAAAGGGAGAAATCATAGATATTATGGAAATCCAAAAAATTATTAATGACTACTTTTTTTTATTGGGGCAGGGGATTGTACCAGGGATTGAACTCAGGGGAACTCGAACACTGAGTCACATCCCCAGCCCTATTTTCTGTATTTTATTTAGAGATAGGGTCCTACTGAGTTGCTTAGTGCCTCACCATTGCTGAAGCTATTTTGAACTTTCAATCCTCCTGCCTAGGATCATGGGGCCAAATCCTGGAAGGGTATATTTTGTCCTCAGCCCCTTCCTAGCTCTATGCTTCTGGCCATAATGAGGGGAGCAGCTTTACTCTACCACATCTTTCCACCATGATTTTCTGCCTCACTACAGTCCCAGAAACAATGGAGACAGCAGACCATGGAATGAAATTTCTGAAACCATGAGCAAAAATAAATTTTTCCTCTTTTAAGTTGTTGGGGTATTTTTAGTTCCCAATGATTTGTTTTATTTATGAAGGGATGTATTGGGTATTGGCATGTATATTTTCCATGTGAAAGAAAAATATATATTTACATGAAAAATTGCATGGTGCTTAGTACTTCTGTCAACTTGTCCCCCATTCTTTTTTTTTCAGCATTCATTATACTTTATTGTAGCTCTTGTGAAAAGACTTTCTAATAAAACCTTGTTATGACAGACTATGTCCCTCACTTTCTTTTTGTAATGAATTAACTTATTTATTTTACAGTAGAATGCATTTTGACATATAGTACACAAATGGAGCACAACTTCTTATTCCTCTGGCTGTACATGGTTCAGAGTCACTCCACTAGTGTAATCATACATGAATATAGGGTAATAATGTCTGTCTTTTTCTATGGTCCTTCCCATCCCCAAAACTTTCCCCTCCCCCTAATTCCCCTTACTCCCCTCTGCACAACCCAAAATTCCTTCATTTTTCCCTATCCCCCCACCCCACTATGGATCAGCATCCGCTTATCTGAGAAAACATTCAGCTTTTGGTTTGGGGGGATTTAGCTTATTTCACTTAGCATGGTATTCTCTAGTTCCATCCATTTACCAGCAAATGCCATAATTTCATTCTTCTTTAAAACTGAGTAATATTCCATTGTGTATATGTACCACATTTTCTTTATCCATTCCTTGTTGAAGGGCATCTAGGTTGGTTCCATAATTTAGCTATTGTGAATTTAGCTGCTATAAGCATTAATGTGGCTGCATCACTGTAGTGTGCTGATTTTAAGTCCTTTGGGTATAAACCTGGAAGTGGGATAGCTGGGTCAAATGGTAGATCCATTCCAAGTTTTCTGAGGTATCCCCATACAGCTTTCCATAGTGGTTGCACCAATTTGCAGTCCCACCAACAATGTACGAGTGTGTCTTTTTCCCCACATCCATGTCAACACTTACTATTGCTTGTATTCTTGATAATTGCCATTCTTCCTGGAGTGAGATGAAATCTTAGAGCAGTTTTGATTTGCATTTCTCTAATTATTAGAGATGATGAACTTTTTTTATATGTTTGTTTATAGCTTGTTTTTCTTCTTTTGTAAAGTGTCTGCTCAGCTTCTTATGCTATTTATTGATTGGGTTGTTTGTTTATTTTTGGTGTTAGTGCTCTGTCTAAGGTGTGTGTGGTAATGATTTTTTCCCATTCTGTAGGCTCTCTCATTACATTATTGATTGTTTCCTTTGCTGAAAAGAAGCTTTTTAGTTTGAATTCATCCCATGTATTGATTCTTGATTTTGCTTCTTGCACTTTAGGAGTCTTGTTCAGGAAGTCAGGTCCTAGGGCAACATGATGAAGATTTGGGCCTACTTTTTCTTCTATTAGGCACAGGTTCTCTTTTCTAGTGTCTAGGTCTTTGATCCACTTTGAGTTGATTTTTGTACAGAGTGAGAGATAGATGTTCAATTTCATTCTGCTACACATGGATTTGTAGTTTTCTCAGCACCATTTGTTAAGTAGGCTATCTGTTCCCCAATACATGTTTCTGGCATCTTTGCCTGGTATGAGATAGCCCTATTTTATGTGGGTTTGTCACTGTGTCTTCTATTTTGTACCATTGGTCTATATGTCTCTTTTGGTACCAATATCATGCCTGTTTTGTTACTGTTGCTCTGTAATATATTTTAATGTCTGGTATTGTGATGCCTCCTATTTCACTCTTCTTGCTAAAAATTTCATCGGATATACTGGGTCTTGTATTTTTCCAAATGAATTTTATGATGGTTTTTTCTAGTTCTATGAAGAATGTCATTGGGATTTTTATAAGTAATTGCATTAAATCTGTATAACAGGTTTGGTAGTATGGCAATTTTGACTATATTAATTCTGCCTACCCAAGAGCATGGGAGAGCTTTCCACCTTCTGAGGTCTTCTTCAATTTCTTTCTTTAGTGTTCTGTAGTTTTCATTGTAGAGGCCTTTTCACCTCTTTTTGTTAGATTGATTTCCAAGTATTTGTTTCTGAAGCTATTGTGAATGGGGTGGTTATTCTAATTTCTCTAGCAGTGAATTCATTCTTTATGTATAGAAATGCATTTGATTTATGGGTATTGATTTTATATCCTGCTACATTGCTGAATTTATTTATGAGTTCTAGAAGTTTTCTGGTGAAATTTTTTTGATCTTCTAAATATAGAAGATGTGGCTCAGCAGTAGCACACTTGCCTGGCATGTGTGAGGCACCAGGTTCGATTCTCAGCACCACATATAAATAAAATAAAGATCTATCAACAACTAAAGAAAGAAAGAAAGAAAGAATCATATCATCAGCAAATAGTGATAATTCTGCCAGATTGCTCTAGCTACAGTTTCAAGGACAATGTTAAATAGAAGTGGTAAAAGAGAACATTCCCGTCTTGTTCCAGTTTTTAGAGAGAATGCTTTCAATTTTTCTCCACTTAGAATGATGTTGGCCTTGGGCTTAGCATAGATACCTGTTACAATGTTGAGGTATGTTCCTACTATCCCTAGTTTTTCTAGTGTTTTTAACATGAAGAGGTGCTATATCTTGCCAAATGCTTTCTCAGCATCTATTAAGATAATCATATGATTCTTGTCTTTAAGTCTATTGATGTGATGAATTATGTTTATTGATTTCCATATGTTGAACCAACCTTGCATCCCCAGAATGAACCCCACTATCTTTTTAATATGTTTTTGTATGTGATTTGCCAGAATTTTATTGAGAATTTTTCTGTCTATGTTCATCAGGGATATTGGTCTGAAATTTTCTTTATTTGATGTGTCTTTGTCTGGTTTTGGACTCAGGGCAACACTGGCCTCATAGAATGAGTTTGGTAGGGTTCCCTCCTTTTTTATTTCATGGAATAATTTGGGGAGTATTGGTATTAATTTTTATTTGAAGGTTTTGTAGAACTTGGCTGAGAATCCATCTGGTCCTGGGCTTTTCTTGGTTGGTAAGCTGTTCATGGTGTCTTCTATTTTCCTTGCTTGAAATTGATCTCTTTAAATTGTGTATGTCCTCCTGATTCCGTTTGGGCAGATCAGAAATTTGTGGGTTTCTTTGGGACTTCCTATTTTCTTGGAGTATAAACTTTCAAAATAGGTTCTAATTATCTTCTGTATTTCAATAGTGTCTATCACGGTATTTCCTTTTTCATCACAAATATTAGTAATTTGAGTTTTCTCTCTCCTTCTTTTTGTTAGGGTGGCTAAATGTTTATCAATTTTATTTATTTTTTTCAAAGAACCAGCTTTCTGTTTGTCAATATTTTCAATCATTTCTTTTGTATCAATTTTATTGATTTCTGCCCTGATTTTAGTTATTTTCTGTCTTCTATTACTTTTGGTGTTGATTTGTTCTTCTTCATTTAGAGCTTTGAGATGTAAAGTCAGGTCATTTATGTTAACTTTTTATTCTTTTAATGAATGAGCTTAATGCAATGAACTTTCCTCTTAACACAGTCTTTATAGTGTCCCAGAGATTTTGATGTTGTATCAGATTTCTTATTTACCTCTAAGTAATTTTTTATCTCCTCCCTCATGTCTTCTGTTATCCATGTGTCATTCAATAGTGTATTGTTTAGTCTTCAGGTGTTGGAGTAGCTTCTATTTTTTATTTTATCATTGATTTCTAATTTCATTCTATTATGGTCTGTTATAATGCACAGTAGTATCTCTCTCTTGTATTTGCTACGACTTGCTTTGTGGTATAACATGTGATCTATTTTAGAGAAGGATCCATGTGCTGCTAAGAAAAAAAAAAGTGCATTCAATTGTTGATGAATAAAATATTTTGTATATGTCTGTTAAGTCTAAATTATTGATTGTATTATTGAGATCTATGGTTTCTTTGTTTAGTTTTTGTTTGGAAGATCTGTCCAGTGATGAGAGAGGTGTGTTATAGTCACACAGTATTATTGTGTTGTGGTCTATCTTGTTCTTGAAATTGAGAAGGGTTTGTTTAAAATACATGGATGCTCCATTGTTTGGGGCATAAATATTTATTATTGTTACACCTTGTCGATGTATGATTTCTTAATCAGTATGAAATGACCTTCTTTATTCCTTCTGACTATCTTTGAAGTGTACCTTATCTGATATGAGGATGAAAACCCTGCTTATTTATGTATTCCATGTGAGTGGTATATGTTTTCCCATCCTTTCACCATCAGTCTGGGTGTCTTTCCTATGAGATGAGTCTCTTAAAGGCAGCATATTGTTGAGTCTTTTCTTTTTAATCCAATCTGCCAGCCTGTCTTTTAATGAATGAGTTTAGGCCATTAACATTCAGGGTTATTATTAAAATATAGTTTGTATTCCCAGTCATTTTGGTTTATTTTTTATTAACTTGACATGGTTTCTCCTTTGATTGGCCTTTTCTTTAGTGTAGTTCTTCCCTTTGCTGATTTTTATTGTTGTTTTTCATTTCCTCCTCATGGAATATTTTGCCAAGATTGTTCTATAGTGCAGAATTTCTCGTTGTAAATTCTTTTAACTTTTGTTTATCATGTAAGGTTTGTATTTCATCATCAAATCTGAAGCTTAATTTTGCTTGATGTAAGGTTCTTGGTTGGAATGCACTTTCTTTCAGAGCTTGATATATGTTGTTTCAGCTGTGAGGGTCTGGATTGAGAAATCTGCTGAGATCAGAATTGCCTCCCTCCCCTCTGGTATGTAATGTGAAACTTTTCACTTGTGGCTTTTAAAATTCTATCCTTATTCTGTATGCTAGGCATTTTCATTATAACGTGACGTGGTGTGGATCTGTTGTAGTTTTGTATGTTTGCTGTCCTATAAAACTCATGTATTTGATTTTCTTCATTTATTCTTAATGTTTAGAAAAATTTCTGATATTATTTCATTGAAGAGATTGTGCATTCCTTTGGTTTGTATCTCTGTGCAAATCTGCAAACAAAATAAATAAATAAATAAAAAGTGGCAGGGGCACAAGTGTAGAGAAGCCACATGCCATGTTACAAAGAGTAGTAGAGAGCAATGGTTTATTGGCCCCAGGGGTTTATTTCCTTCTCCCAACCCTTGTCCCACCATGATGGTCCCTGACTGTCCACAAACACTCGATCTGCCTCTGGCTGTGTGTGTGACCTTGGGCAAGGTGCTTGACCTTGAGTTTGGCTTCTCTCATGCATGAAGTCAGGCTGGAAAGTCACTGGAAGGACCAAGCAGTGATGTGAGGAAGGTGTGTGGCCCAGGTAGAATTGACAACTCTCGTTTTTCTTTCTGCCTGGCTCCTGGGCCCTGACCTGCTTCACTTCAGGCCTATTCTTAGGTCAGTTAGCCTCGTGGAACTCAGGTTCCCCTCATTGTCACACAGAAAGGCTGGAGCCCCAGCCTTCCCTGAGGTGAAGCAGAATACCATGGCAGAGGGTGTGGTAGAGGAAAGCTGCTCAGCTCATGGCACCCAAGAAGCAGAGAGAGGAAGGGGCCCAAGGCAAGACATTGTCCCCAAGGGCAGGCCCGCAGTGACCTTCTTCCTCCAGCCATGCCCCACCTGCCTACAGTCTCAGCCATCTCCCCGTGGTCCACTCAATGAATGAATCCACTGAAGAGGCCAGAGCCCGCATCATCCAATCACTTCCCAAAGCATCCCCCAGAGCTTTGCTTTACTGAGGAGGTTTGACAGTTATATGAGCTCTGGCCAAGGTAGAGCATGTTCCCATCACCCTAGAACATTCCCTCGAGTCTCTGCAGACCCCTGTCTCTACCCTTCCTGGAAAAGCAGAGAGGCACAGCACTGTCTCCAAGCCCACCAGGGACAGGCACAGGGAGGGCTTAGGCCTCTGCCAGCTGCTGCAGCAATGACAGAGTCCCATAGAGGGCAGACAGGGGCATCTTGGCCTCCAGATCTCAGGTTGACCTGGGGCTATTCAGCTCCACCTTCAGACCACACTCCTCCAGCAGACCATAGGTGATGGCCAAGGCCTCGCCCTGGAGAGGGGCAAGGAGCTCTGCGGGGAGGGTGAAGGGGATGCTCCAAGGATACTTGAAGTTCGGCTTTAGGATGCTCCTCACCTAGAAGAAGAGTTATCAGATTGTACAGTCGGACCTTGGAGATAGGGGAGAAATTGTCTGTCCCAACATCAGAGACCATGCAGAACCATGGAAGCAGGAGCTTTGGGGCCAAGCCAGGGCATGGTCAGTTGTTGAAAAGCATTGTGCATTGCTTCCTCTGCTATGAAATGGTGATGCTAAAGCTCACCTGCAGAATAGTGGTGCCTGGATATGTATACACATATGTTCCTGTGTATATGTCTGCACAAACATAAGTATTTGTATATGTATGAGAATGTGTGTGCATACATATATGCATGGTGTATGTAGATAAAGAGCAGCTTGGGCTGGGATTGTGGCTTAGCGGTAGAGTGCTCGCCTAGCACGTGCGCGGCCCAGGTTCGATCCTCAGCACCACATAAAGAATAAATACATTGTGTACAACTAAAAAGAACAAATATATATATATATATATATATATATATATATATATATATATATATATATATATAAAGAGCAGCTTTAAAATGGTAACTCTGTAGTGAAATCAAAGTGTGAATTACTCTCGTCCTCTTAGTTATGTAGCCAAATAGTTCCTATATGGATATTTTAGGCCTTTAGGGACCACTGCTGGGTTTGGCATGAAAACAGAGTTGCTCTTGACATCACCTCAGTCCCAAGAGGCCAGCTCCCAGAGGGAGAATGCGGCCAGGGATGTCCTAGTGCCCACACTGGGATCCCATCCAGAGGACACTTGAACCCTCTCTCTTTTCTCAGAATCCTCAGAGTCATTCCTACCCCTCCCTCTTTCACCTTCCCCCCTGGACCGCTGGCCCCTGGGGATTTCTTACCAACTCTTGTTGCTGGAGCAGAATTCCCTTCTCCATGGACAGGGCCAATTTTTTAAGTTGGGTGTCACTCAGCACTAGGGGAGGGAGATATGTGGAGGAAGAGTGACAGAGTTCAGATACTCTCTCAGCATGAACTAGGAGACCCATGAGAGGGGAATGCTGAGGTAGAAGAATAAACCCTTCTAGGCTGAGGCAGGGTGCCTGCTTTGGAAGGTATTCCTTCTACTTTTTTGCGGGGGGAGTGGGGGGGGTGGGGACTGGGGATTTAAGCCAGGGTGCTTTACCACTGAGCTACATCCCCAGCCCCCCACCATTTTTTTTATTTTGAGATGGGGTCTTGCTAAGGTGTTTAGGGTCTCACTATGTTGCTGAGACAGGACTTGAGCTTACAATCCTCCTGCCTCAGCCTCCCAAGTTTCTGGATCACAGGCATGCACCACCACGCCAGCTCTCCTACTCTTTTTTTTTTTTTTTTTTTTTTTGGTACTGGGGATTGAACTCAGGGGCACTCGACCACTGGGCCACATCCCCAGCCCTTTTTTGTATTTTATTTAGAGACAGGGTCTCACTGAGTTGCTAAGTGCCTCGCCATTGCTGAGGCTGGCTTTGAACTCGCGATCCTCCTGTCTCAGCCTCCCAAAGTGCTGAGATTACAGGCGTGCGCCACCGCGCCCGGCTAGCCAGCTCTCCTACTCTTGAACGGGTCTCCAGATACTGAACAGGATGGTTTAGCGGGTGTGGGTTTGAGGGTAGCAGTGGGATCTTCTGCTTCAAGGATCTGTGAAATAATCAACAGTCAGTCACTTCCTAGTCCTCAGGCTTGGTCATTGTCACACTGGGCCCTCCTGAACTTGAAGACAAGGGTGATATGAAAAAGATCATGATAACTGAAGTGCTTTGGAGCCATGGCATCTAATGCATTCATTCAGAGGCTGTGGGGCCAACTGTGCCCCTACCACTCTGCCCACAAATTACTCTTACCCATCATGCCTTGAAAGAGGTAAAGAAGGCTGTCCTGTGGCTTAACCCATGGAGGTCTTGAGTCCTGACGCAGTTTATTTAGGATTATGCTGCCAGGGCCTTCCAAATGATCTCAGCTGTCCAAGCCCAGCTAAAGGAGACAGGTGGCTTGTTAATGACAATAGTAATACATCATTGTGCTGTGATCTGCTGGTGTCGCCTGTGTCCACCAGTGATGACAAGGAGTGGGATGATGACTCTCTAACTCCACCAGTGGGTTCCAAGAGCCTCTAGAGATGGTGGCTACACTCTGTGGCCCTGGTCACGGTGCCTGGGCCAGAGTCCCCACTCTGAGTCCCCACTCTGACATCCTCCTCACTCCCCTGGCCTCTTGCTCATGCCTCCTCCCTCAGGTATATCAGTGACCATATGTCCCACACGTCCCCCCAATGGCTCTGACAGCCCCAGGAAGGTGCGGGACACCCTCACCATGTCCATCAGTTTCTGCAGTGCTCCTCTGTCCCCAAGCATGGGCAAGATGTTGTAGAATATGACATCCGGAATGTCTTTTGAGAGCTGGGCCAGTGCCTCAGTTTTCAAGAAAACCTCCTCTTGTAGACGCTTGAAATCTGCCCTCAGCCATCAACGCCAACCAAAAAGTGGGAATAATCTTTAGTTAGAACATCCCTGGGATGATAGCTCTTCCCACTGAAATGAGCCAAACACCTCTATTCTTTTTCCAAAAGCATCTCTGCTAATGGCTTGCTTGGGCTCCAGGGATGGGACTGTCATGAGGCTAGAAAGATGAGCAATCCCAGGCTCTGAAAGGACAGCATATTGAGAACAGACACAGACATTCTCAAAACAGTCATTGCAAGTAGGAGGAAATGACCACGTGGGCATTTTGGGACATTTCAGGGATACTGTGAAATCCAGTGTTGGGCTCTAGAGATGAAAATCTCAGGTCTTCTGAGATCAGTTTCCGTATCTGTTAAGTGGGGAAATGGCAAGGATTAAGTGTTTCTAGATCACTTGGCACACAGGGTAGACCCTTGTTATACAGTTGTGTCAGCATCTTCAACATCCATGAAGAATTGATCAAGTGGTAGATATTGGGGGCTGATTCACCCAGGGGGATTCAGGTGGCTTCAAGGTGACCAGCTGAGAGTGAGAGATCACCTCAGTGGAAGCTCCAAAGGGTCAGGCATTTCTGTAAGGCCTGCTGGCCAGTGAGCCCTCAACAAATGTGGACTGCATGAATGAATGAAGGGATGGAGCTAACCAAAGTGGACATTTGGGAGTAGATTTATTTTCTGAGTTGCATACAAACTCTAATTTGGGACTGTCTTCTTTACTTTGGGCTTTACTCTCCCACCCAGAAACCCCAGATTCCCTCTGAAAAACACTCACCTTGCCACAAGGGTTCCTCTATTCTTCCTAGGAAGTGAATCACAAGTGATCATTTATCTTCATCACCAAATTTGCTTCTGAGATTCATTGCAGGGTCTGCCCTCCCACTGTCCCCCCATCCTGGTTAACCTCTTCATGTCCCCACCCTGGTCCTTCCCTTCACCATGTTGGCCCTCCTGGACCCTTCTCATCCCACAGGACCAAGAGACAGGGCAGAGGATAGTGGCAACCAGGGCAGGGGCAATCTACCATGCAGGCCTGCTACATGCAGGTTGGGGTTCCCACCTTCACCTCCAGCACACACACACACACCTACACTCATCTATAGGAAGGATGGAAGTCATATTCCAGCCTAGAAAGAAAGTATAATCCAAGAGTTAGTCTCAAAGATTTGGTTTCTCCAAATTCTGCCTCTACTGCCCCTGACTCCCTCTTCTTCACTACTCCTGCCTTCTGCCCACAGGGCCAGATGCTGAAGCCAGGGGTATTGGCAGCAAATAGGTGGTTGGGTTTCTGTCATGCAGAGTGGCCTGAAGAGGGATCGAGTTCCATTTACCTAGTTCAAAACCTACTCCCGTACGTTGAACACACTGTGCCTCAAATTGCTCTGGAAACAGAGAGGAAGCGTTCACTCACCAAGAGCCAGTCTCCCCTCCCCTCTTCTACCTCTTTCCCTCCACCTCTCACCTCTCCAACTTCTCCCTCCTTTCACTTTTTCTCATTCATACTACTACTTCACTTGTGAAATTCCTCCAGAGAAATAGATCCCCAAGCAGACCCCACCCCATCAAACTCACACCTATCCCAGCGTTCAGAGGAAAATAGTTGGTCTCCCTGGCCCCAGGGTCTGTGGCTGGGTCCAAGGCTGGTAATGTGGATAGTGATGGGAGATCACGGCAGGGAAGGTTTTTTTTAATGATTAGCTCCAATATGGGGGTGGAGAGGACTCATATGATATCTAAAGGGGGTCAAGACTCACCAGGGCCCAAGTTCTAGGCAGAGAACCTGCCAGCCTCTGGACTCACCATCTTGAAAGGTTTTCTGGTTAGCATCAGGGGAGATGAGAAGAATGTCTGAATGGAAAAGAAGCCCATCAGGAGAGCTGTGGTTATTCCTGCAGATGTCTTTCCCACACCTTGCACCTAGAGTTTGGGGACATCACCTGGGATGATTGTCAACCTAGCATCTGGTCTTATGAATCAGATCCTTGGAAGGGTGCCATGAAACCTGAATTTTAAATAAACACCTTGGGTGATCCTTATGCCTTCCAACAAAGAATTATCTTCTCTAGGTTAAGGGGACTGGCTTCTTCCTGCCTGCCCAAGGGACTGTCTCCTTGTTAATCTTTCCTCACAGTCCTGACCTTACTTATCAATTCCCAAACTCACAATCTTGGGTGATTTCATGTTTCATATATAGAAATGTACTGAGGTCTAAAATCTGCCTAACACGAAACTAGGAGAACAGCTTATGAAGAAGACCAGTTTCCCAAGTGTTGGAGAGTGTCCTCCCAGGGAATCAGACAAGGCTGAGCTCCCTGGTGCCTGCCAGTCACACCCTGACCACTAGAGGGCAACAGGGGGCAATCCACTGACAATGCAGGCCCAATTGAAGGGAACCAACCAGCAGGCGGGGCTTGACTTCCAAGGTAAATGTAAACCTCATAACAAATGGGAATATCATGTGCAGAACGGTGCGGTAACTTGCCACACCACAGGCCAGTAACTTCAGAGAAAATTAGAATTCTCGTGAGTGCCAGGCTCCTCATCTCATCTGTAAAATGGAAACAGGACCTTCTCTCCCAAGCTGATGGGAAGAATAAACGTCCAATTTATCTTCAGAATCTTCAGTTCACCAGGCCCCTTCCCTGGCCTGACAAGAAGCTCGTGCCATCTCAGGATCTGCATTACTGTGCCACCTCTTTGTACAAAGGCTGCCTGCCACCCAGTTTCCCAGCTTCCCTGAGGGGTCGTCTATGCTGTGTCTGCACTACCTCGCATTCACTCATGCAGGTTATCCACCAGAATTCACCAGACTTCGGCCTCCAGTGAACATGGACTTGGTTCTCTCTGGGTACTACAACCCTATCCCCTATGGGGTCTCCTATATTCAGACCATATATTTTTGTTTTGTCTTGTTAATATTTTTTAAAATAGGGCTGTTTTTCCTTCCCTCTCTAAATTAAAAGCACTTTGTTATTCACTGCGATCTTAATAATAATGATAATTTAACAATAGCACTGCCATCTCCTGGTGCCTTCCTGGGAATCTCTGAAATTTCTCCCATCCTGCCTCTACACCTCAGTAGAGAGCTGGCTGGGTCTGGATGGTCTTTCTCCAGAAGCCAGGGTCCACCTACTGCACAGGAGTGGAAAGTCCAGCCTCCCTCTGTTGCACCTTCAGGAGGTCCTGACACCAGGACCCTCCCTTGGCCAGGATCAGCAGTGAGGACCCTGCAGGAGAATGTGTGAGTGTGCACATGGAGAGGGCGTCCCTTCATCACCTGCAGCTCAGCTAGTTTCTACTCACTGAGGCTTTTCTTCTTGATGACCAGCTGCTTCTTCTTATAGGCCATCACTGTGTCCTGGGGGATCTCCAGTGTCAATGTTGTCTCTTTTTTTGCCTGTCCCTGGTCTTCACCCTGGGGTGAGAAAACATGCCTAGAAGCTTACAGCTCTCTGACTCACACCACCATTAAAAATCCTGTCTACTTTTCTTCAAAGCAGTGTATGCATATAATTTTAAAGTCAAATACATCTAGACAGCTCTTGAGAAAAAACCAGCAGTCCCCACTCTCTCCTTCCTGCAGGTCCTATTTCCCATTACCATTGGCTTCTCCTTGTTCTGTGCAGCTTTACCTACACATTCCCAGTTGTCATGATGCAATCTTGTACTTTTTCTAAATTAAGTATATGAATCCCAACATCTGTGTTAGACCACAGAATGTATGCTGTTGGGGGACACTGCTTCTCATTTCAGATCTTTCTTTTATTGGTTAATGTGATGCCCCTGTGTCTTTTCCATCTCATTACTCCATTTCTCCCAAGAAGATGGAGATATATGCTTTAAGACTTTGCACACCTAAAGATATCTTCATTTTAACTCTTACATTTGATTGATATTTTGACTGGACATAGAATTCTAGGAAGGAATTCCTTGAAATATGATTTTTTTTTCTTTTTAGAAATATGCACAATTTTCTTTTTGAGATTAGCACCCTGAAAATCTACACTTCTCTTCTGTGAAGTAGATCTATGCTGACCCAATGGACTTGGATGAAGCTTGAGTCTCATCCAGGAATAATTCACTGGCCTTGGGAAAGGTTGTGCATATCTCAGTTTTTCTCTTTATTTTATGAAGTTCTTGAGAGGACCAACTACACAGAAATATATTGTATATAAAAGTACTGATGAGACACAAATTTTATATATTCCTGGTCCGTACTTGATCTGAATAAATGACAAATAAATTTGGTTTACATTAATTTTAAAATCATATTTGGTTATTGTGTGTGAATTATGTAAATCACATTGCTTTAACTATTTAAATCTTACTCCTTAAAATATTTCTTACTGGATCCAGGCGCAGTAATGCATGCCTGTAATTCCAGAAGCTGGGGAGACTGAGACAGGAGCATTGGGACTTCAAAGCCAGCCTCAGGAAGAGTGGTGGTGCCAAGCAACTCAGTGAGACCCTGTCTCTAATAAAATACAAAATTAGACTAGGAATGTGGATCAGTGGTTGAGTGCCCCTGAGTTTAATCCCTGGTACCCCTCACCACAAAAGAAAAAATTTCTTATTGGGTTGTTATGGTTTAGATTTGTAATGTCTTATGGTTTGAATGTGAGGTGTCTCCCAAAAGCTCATATGTGAGACAATGCAAGAGGGTTCAGAGGAGAAATGTTTGAGTTGTGAGAGCCTTAACCCAATCAGTAAATTAATCCCTTAGTAAGGATTAACTGAGTGGTAAATGAAGGTGTGTGGGGTGTGGCTGGAGGAGGTGGGCATTGGGACATGGCTTTAGGGTACACATTTGTATCTTGTGAGTGGAGTCATTCTCTGCTTCCTGGTGCTTATGTGAGCCCTTTCCCTCCACCACACTCTTCCACCATCATGTTCTGCCTCAGCTTGAGCCCCGAGGAATGGAGCATGCTGCCTATGGATTGAGCCTTCTGAAACCACGAGCCCTCAAATAAACTTTTCCTCCTTTACAGTTATTCTGGTTGGTCTTTTAGTCACAGCAGTGAGAAAGCTGACTGAAACAGTATGTGTTAGAAGCATGGTCCCCACTGCAGCAAGGATCAGAGGTCTGACAGGCAGTGATTGGATCATGAGGGCTCTGACCTCATCAGTGGATTAATCCAAAATCTAGTGGTAGCTGAGGGACTGCTGGGAGGTGGGACCTAGCTGGAGGGAGCAAGTCATCAGAGGTGTGCTCTGGAAGAGTTTATCTCCTCTCTCTTCTCTCTTCTCTCTCCTCCTCCTCCTCCTCCTTCTTCTTCTTCTTCTTCTCCTCCTCTCTCTTTTTCTCTCTCTCTCTCCCTCTCCCCTCTCTCTCTCTCTCTCCCACCCCTCCTCTGCTTCCCAGTTGCCATGAGCTGAGCATCTTTCTACCACCAAGCCCTTCTGCCATGATGTTTCTGCAATGAAGTTGACAGACCATGGACTGAGACCTCTGAAACCATGAGCCAAAACATATCTTTCCTCCCTTAAGTAGTTCTTCTCAGGTATTTTGCTCATAGTGACAAAAAGATGACTAACAAACAGGTTACAATAGAACTTGGATTACTTTAACAGGGGAGGTTTGCTAGTAATGTTCCTGTTTCTTCTAGTCATAAAACTGAATATGTACATAGTACAGGATGCTCACATTTAGTTTCAGCAAAATACACTATTTACATAAAACAAAACATTATACAAATAACTAAATGTATTTCTAATATTATCAATAATGAACAATCCCATAAATTTAAAGCATTATAAATTAAATGTTATACTATAGTCTCAGGATACCTTGGCACATAAGATGAAGGAAATAATGACCACACCCTTCTGACCCACCAGAGCCCCTTGGGAGATGAGGATGTGCTGGCTTGATTGGGATATTCTTGGTGTCCCCATTCCATACCTTAATTAAAATATTCCAAGGGACAGGAAATATTGCTGAAATACGCATACTACAGTGTGGTTCTCTTGGTCAGTACAACAACCTCTGTCACCACGTGTAAGTTGTCCCCTCTCTCCTGGCATTCCTTCAAAAAAGATGGTTCTGGATCCAATAGTTTGCTGAGGATATAAGTGAGGGGGTAAATGGTCAGAGTGGGAAAGTGATGCCTCTCAGGGTACTCTGGGTTACCCTTCTCCTCAAAACCCAGAGGGGTACGTGCCTTTGGACCTTGACAGGTGAGTTCTCAGTGGGAGGAAGATGCTGGACCATGAGGTGAAGGTGCCCAGGAAACAGAACACCTCTTCTGATGTGCAGGATGAAGGCCACCCCATTTTCTTTCTTTCTTTTTTTTTTTAATTCTAAGTTGTTATATATGACAGCAGATGCATTACAATTCAAATTACACATATAGAGCACATTTTTACATATGTCTGGTTGTATACAAATTATATTCACACCAATCGTGTCTTCATATATGTACTTAGGGTAATGATATCCATCTCATTCTACCATCAGTTTTTGTTTTACACTTTTGCCCCCTCCCTTCCCCTCACTCCCCATTGGCCTTTCTAGTGTTCCTCTAATCTTCCTATGCTCCCAGTCCCAACCCCATTGTGAATCAACCTCCTTATATCAGAGAAAACATTTGGCATTTGACTTTTGTGATTAGCTAACTTCACTTAGCATCATATTCTCCAAGTCATCCATTTACCTGCGAATGGAAGTCCATCCTGTTTTCTTCACACTGGTGCACACTGTGAAGAGCATCTGCATTGTACTCAATTACATTGATTCTAATAAGGGGCCAGTTATCAATTTCCAGCCCTAGGGTCTGTCGGACAAAAAGCTAGAAGTAGATAAGGTCCAGATTGTTGAGAGCAGTTTTTAGAAGATCCTATTTTCAATTTTAAATATTCACTCTGAAAGGTCCAGAGACAAAATCAGGGTGGGATATGGAGCAGGCAGATAAAGTTTGCGAAGAAGGGAGGACTCTGGATGGTGTTCTTGTTGTTCTTGTTGAGCAAGGAGGACTTTTATAAATTGACTGTCCATAATAGCTGGATTTGTAGTATTGACTCAAACATGTAAGTTCTATGGAGATCTGAGAAGTTTGAATTCTGAGAATAAATTGCTCTGTTACACTTCTGAGGCTCAGCTTGGGTTCTGCTCAAGAGCCCAGTGCAGTCAGTGTCTTAGGTAAAATCTTGTGCAGTACTGAGAGATCCTGGGTACTTTTCAGTGGGGCAGTCACTAAGCACCCAGTACTAGGCTTTCCATTGACACTGGAATGAAATTCAAGCCCTTTACCACATCTCCTGTTGCTGCTTCATTTCATACCTGCTTATCTTCAAGCCTCATGTTATATCACTTTCATCCTGTTGGCTAAGACTCCACCTCACTGACCTAAACCCTTATCCTGAAAACAGCAACCTCTATCTTACATCAAGAGTAGAATCGCCTCACCTGGACTCCTTCCATCTTGCTTTGCTTACTTTTTTCATTGTTCAACTCTTAGCTCAAATATGAGATCCACAAAGAGACATAAAGAGATTCCCTTCTCTCCATCCAACCTCTTTCACCTCTTCCTGGTTATTACCTCAGAGCATTCCTCAAAACATTTGAAATTGAAAAATACATGATATGTTCCACATCCCATGTATTAAAAGTATTTCACTGCCTTTTTTTTTTCTTATTTAAGGTTCACCTCAGGTTGATTTATTTCTCATGATGATAGCAAATAAATTTTTAAATATTTATTTATTTGCTTTAGTTGTACACAATACGTTTATTTTTACGTGGTGCTGAGGATCGAACCCGGGCCGTGCACGTGCTAGACGAGCACTCCACCGCTGAGCCATATCCCAGCCCCAGCAAATAAATTTTAACAGTGGAATTTCAACCTTTTTGCATTTTGTATACTTAAAAATCATATTCCTTTATATGCAGCTACAGAAATCCAGATGTTCTTTTTGTACCATAAACAGTCTTTGCAAATGTAAGTTCTAATACCGGTCTAATACAGAAATTGTGCAATGCCTGATCAAAGTTAACTTAGCCTCAAAAAATCCATGATTTTTTAGTATAGAAAATACAATAAAATATTGTTGACTTAATAGTCCTTTGCCTTGGTAGAAATATTATTTAAATTGAGATCTCTGTTTGTAAAAGGCATGAAGATTCACAAGGATTAAACCCATAATAGATCATTGGATACCCATCTTTCCTTACACAGGGAAAGGAAACAAATAAACTTATAGGCCAATATACATGATGAAAGAAGATGCAAAAATTCTTAATAAAATGCTATCAAACAAAATTTAATAGCAAGTTAAAAGCATCATACATCATGATCAAATGGGATTTTTCCCTGGGATACAAGGATGTTTCAATACAGGTTAAATCAATATGATAGGCTACACTAACAGAATGAATGACAAAAACCATAGAATCATCTCAACAGATGCAGAAAAACATATGTCAAAATGAAACATTATTTCAAAATTTAAAAACCTCAACATAAGCCGGGCGCGGTGGCGCACGCCTGTAATCCCAGCACTTTGGGAGGCTGAGACAGGAGGATCGCGAGTTCAAAGCCAGCCTCAGCAATGGCAAGGCACTTAGCAACTCAGTGAGACCCTGTCTCTAAATAAAATACAAAAAAAAAGGGCTGGGGATGTGACCCAGTGGTCGAGTGCCCCTGAGTTCAATCCCCGGTACCACAAAAAAAAAAAAAAAAAAAAAAAAACCCTCAACATATTAGATATGCAAGTAATGAATAGACATAAGAAAGAAATCAAAAGGATAAAAATTGGAAAAGAAGAACTCAAACTATCCCTATTTGCCAATGACATGATTCTATATTTGGAAGATCCAAAAAACTCTACCAGAAAACTTCTGGAACTCATAAATGAATTCATCAAAGTAGCAGGATATAATATTAACACTCAGGAATCAATTGCATTCCTATTCATCAGTGATGAATCAAATGAAAGAGAAATTAGGAAAGCTAGCCCATTCACAATAGCCTTGAGAAGAATAAAATGTTTGGGAATCAATCTAACAAAAGAGGTAAGAGAGCTCTATAATGAAAATTATAGAATACTAAAGATACAAATTGAGGACCATCTTAGAAAATGGAAAGATATCCCATGTTCTTGGATAGGCAGAATTAATAGTGTCAGTGGCCATACTACCAAAAGTGTTATACAAATGTATTGCAATTCCTATTAAAATTCCAATGATGTTCTTCATAGAAATAGAAAAAGCAGTCATGAAATTTATTTGGAAAAATAAGAGGCTCAGAATATCCACTGCAATCCTCAGTGAGGAAAGTGATGCAGGAGGCATCATAACACCAGACCTTAAAATATACTATAGAGCTTTAGTAACAAAAACAGTATGGTATTGCACCAAACCAGACATGAAGACCAATGGTACAGAATGGAAGACACAAAGACATACCAACATAAACACAATTATCTCATACTAAACAAAGTCACAATAAACATATATTGGAGAAAAGATAGTCCCTTCAATAAATGGTGCTGAGAAAACTGGAAATCCATATGTAGCAAAATGAAATTAAACCCCTATCTCTCACCCTGTGCAAAACTCAACTCAAAGTGAAGGACCTAGATATCAGACCAGAGACCCTGTGCCTACAAGGAAAAAAAGTAGGCCAAATCTCCATCTTGTCAGCTTAGGAACCAAATTCCCCAACAACACTCCTAAAACACAAGAAGTAAAATAAAAAATCAATAAATGAGAAGGTATCAAACTCAAAAGATTCTTCACAGCAAAGGAGATAATCAGTAACATAAAAAGGGAGCCTAGATAATGGGAGAAAACCTTTGCCACCTGGACCTAAGATAGAACATTAATCTCCAGGTATATAAAGGACTCAAAATAACTTGACACCAACCAAAGAACCCAATCAATAAATGGGCAAAGGAACCGAACAGATACTTCACAGAAGAAGAAATATGATTGGCCAACAAATATATGACAAAATGTTCAACCTCTCTAGCAATTAGTTCAACTACACTGAAAGCAAAGCACTGTTGCTCATGCCTGTAATGGGGTTCCAGAGGCTGAGGCAGGAGGATCACAAGTTCAAAGCCTGCCTCAGCAACATATTGAAGACCAAAGAAACTCAGCGAGACCTTATCTCTATACTTTAAAAAAGGGATGGGAATGTGGCTCAGTGCTTAAGCATACCTGGGTTCAATACCCAGTACCAAAAAAATATATATATATTACACTGAGATTTCATCTCACTCCAATGAGAATGTCAATTGTCAAGAATACAAGTAACAATAAATGTTGGCAAGGTGGCAAGGATATGGGAGAAAGGTACACACATACATTGTTGGTGGGACTGCAAATTAGTGCCAACCACTCCAGAAAGCAGTATGGAGATTCCTCAGAAAAACTGGAATGGAACCACCATTTGACTCATTTGACCTACTCCTTGTCATATGCACAAAGGACTTAAAATCAGCATACTACAGTGATGTGACCACAAAAAATGTTTATAGCAGCTCATTCACAATAGCTAAGCTATGTAACCAACTAGGTGCCCTTCAACAAATTAAGGGATAAAGAAAATGTGATATATATAATACACAATGAAATATTATTCAGACATAAAGAAGAATGAAATTATGGCAGTTGCCAGTAAATGGAGGGAACTGAAGACTATCATGCTAAGGGAAATAAGTTAATCCCCCAAAACAAAAGGTTGAATGTTCTCTCTGATATGTGAATGCAAACACATAATAAGGGGAGAGGGAAGAATAGAACTTCATTGGATTAGACAAAGGAAAATGAAGGGAGGGAGGGAGAATGGGAATAGGAAAGACAGCAGAATGAATTGGACATAACTTTCCTATGTTAATATATGAATACACAGTCAGTTAACTCTACATTATGTACAACCACAAGAATAGGAAGTTATACTGCATGTATGTATAATATGTCAAAATACATTCCACTGTCAAGTATAACTAAAGAGAACAAATAAAATTTTTAAAAAGTCACACAATTCCAAGCTGGGGCTGTAGCTCAGTGGCAGAGAGCTGGCCTAGAATGTAAGAGGCACTGGGTTCAATCCTCAGCACCACATAAAAATAAACAAATAAAATAAAAGCATTCTGTCCATACACAACTACAAAAAAATTTTTTTAATCTACACAATTCCATTTCTCAATTATACCACAATAGAACTAGAAAAAAATAACAAAAATAAATCTCAAGACATCAAGATAGTCATTATTTAAAGAGTTCCATAATCTGTCTCATTTTAATTAATACTTCATTAATTTATTTGTTTTGCTTCTTTCCTCATTACCTGCCCATCCCTGTCTCCACTAAGCATAAGCTGCCCTAGGACAGGGATTGGGGTCTGTCCTGTTATTCTGTCCCAGCATACACAATAGTGCAGTAATGGGTGAACACTGCTCCACTAAGGATTGGTTGGTGATTGATAGCCCCTGGTTGGAGGAAGGAAGGAATGGGTACCCAAGAGGAATAGACTAGTCTGAGATGTCACCTTCTGCATTATGTTGGGGTGGGGGGCAACAAGGCCTGGTAAAAGCCTCTTGCTTGCAAGAAGAGCACTTCTGGGATGGTAAAGTCCCACCCCTTCCTCTCCAGGTGCCTCACCTGTTTTGAAGTCTTTCCAGTTTTTGAGATGGGATGGTAACCTTCCAGAACTCAAGGGTGGATCCATAGGACTGAGTGACCTCCCCTGACATGCTCACGTCTACACCAGCATCAACACCCATACCTGCCTTCCATTTCTGGATCACAGTGTCACTGAAGAGGAATGGTCCTGTCACTACTGCTTCTGGAAAGAGAAGAGTGACCAGAGGTTTAGCCAAGAACTCACTGTGGAAGAGCTGGGTGTGGGAAAGGGAAAACTGAGGCCAATTCTGCCCCAACACCTCCACTCATGGAAATCTCTCAATCAAGACAATAACCCATCAATTAATGTTTGAAGTGTAGACTACTTGGCTCAGTGCCAATCGGACAATTGGAGGGCAAATGTCTGACTCCAGCATTGCACAATAGGGACTGTCTTAATCTTAAGAAATAATGGCATTACTTGTACAGTGTCCAGAAGACTCTGAGAACCCTCTTTCCAAACACAGCCCAAGACCTAGACAAATACAGAAAATGTTATGGATTTGGGGACAGAATGACCTGTCTGGATCCTACTTCTTCCAGTGCCCAGCTATGTAACATTAAATGAATTATTTTATAAACTTCAATTACTCTTACACAAAATGGGGATGATATCCCCACTACAAGAGGCCCTTTTGAGCACTCTCTGAACTCATGAATGCCTGATTCCAAATAATTAGTTGATTCTCAAATAATGTTAGTTTCTTGCCCTTTTCCTTTAGGTGAGAGGGAGCTGACCTCTATCTAGCAAGATGTCTCCTGGATTCTTGGATGTTGCACTACTTATGTTTAAGAAAACTTAGTTTTCACATCTGAAGCCTTGGCCCCTGGCCAACATACCTGGGACTGAAGAAACAGATGCCAGGATGTCCTTGAGGGAGAATTCAACTGGAACGTCAGGTTGTTCCCAAAACCAGGACTGAGGGTTCTTCCATAATAAACTAAACTGACGAAAATGGGTGGCATCCAGCAGGGATTTGACGGGCCTCAGGTCTTTGCCTCCAAAGTTTCTGACCATCTTCTTGCTAACATGCTCAAATATGGAGGGCATGTTGCTGGGAGTAGAGAGAAGAAAGCAGTTACCTCTCCCTGGTCCCTGACTACTTTTCATAAAGGAAAGAGCAGCACCCTCAAAATTGTTCTTTTTCTGCCCACCCCCCCTTGCCATTCAACCCCTCCTTAATGCTTTGATTAAAGAGTATTCCCACCTAGATGGCTCCATGATAAATTGCACTTATTGTATGACCAACTAACACAGAGTGTAAATTAACTCACCAGAATAGTATTGTGTCTGTCTAAAAAGAAAATGCTGGAGACTGGAGCCTGTTGCCCTGTCCTAGAGAAGACACCCTCCCGAGCTGAGGAAGGGCACCAGACTGCAGCCCAACTGAATCCTTTCCCTCCTCACAAAAGTTCTTCACTCCCCTGAGCCCAGCAAGATAGAGCTTGGAGGAGCTAGCTCCTTTATTTTCTTTAAAGCCAGCTTTGAATAAACTTGATTCCTTCCTACCGACATGCATCTCCCCAATATTGGTGCACTCCAATATTGGCAGACAGCCCAGAATGAACATTTGATTTCAGTAAAAATGGTAGCAACTAAAAATCCCTGAACCTCTTGTGCTGAGAACAGTTATCTTGTTGGGGAAGCTGCAATCCTGGAAAGCAAAATAGGAATTAAAAAAAAAAAAAAAAAAAAAAAAAAAAAAACCTCCAAATTCCTTCTGGAAGGAAGCTGTGCAAGGTTGTGAGCAGCACACGTGTTTCTCATCTCTGCCCAGTCTCTGCTTTCCTCCTGGCTGACCTCACAGCAGAAGTTGTACATTATAGATTTATATGTCACTCCATGCATTAGGGACCAAGAGTGAGGGACAAAGATTTACTTGAGAGGGGGTACCTGCAGTCTTTGCACTGCATATGCTAATTTCTTGAAAAATTGCCATCAGTTGCACTTTTGGGTTAGCGTTTATGCAGGTTTTCATGTAAACCTCCAATCTCTTAGGCCCTTTCCCTCCACTTAATTCTCTGACACCCTCTTTCCTAATCATCCTCTCTCCAACAGGTCATTTAAGTTTCTGCCCCTTTGCTTTCTGCTGTCCATCTTGCCCATATTTGCAGGAGCCCTGTTTGGGGATTGACTTGAATTGCAGTTGACTATGAGCCGTGGAGATTTGGCCATTGTCGCCACCCGTAGTCTCACGGGATTTGTTGCGGGATCTCGAGTGACTTGGCCGAAATTGCTGATCGGGTCAGGGCCATTTTAGTGGTGTGTTTGGCGTGTGTTAGTTGTTGTTAGAACCAGAGAGAAAAGTTATCAGAATAAAAAGCTGTTTGTCTCCAGTTTGCTTCTGAAGTTCTTCCCGCGGCTCCGTTGCTCCAAGCGCTTCAGGCGACTACACATATTCTTGAGATAGGCATCTGGGGATATAGAAATTTTAAAAAACTGAGTTTCAAAAGAAAAGCACCTGTGGACTCTTGGAATGCAAAATAAGCAACTTGTGTGCAGCTCAGCCCACCACCTTGTGCCCTTGACCTTGCACACACAAAGTGGCATGAAGTGAAGGCACTACACAAGCACAAGGAAAACTGGTGCAAAATTGCACAACGCCCTCCTCATGGCACCTCTAGTCCAGCCTCTAGCTACTGTTTCTCTGAAAATATTATTATCAGACCCAGGGGTTGTTTCTCACCCTTGAGTTGGTCCACATTCTCCCTTGAAAGTGTCTCCACCTAAATTCATTTCAACAAGGTTTGCAAGAACCTCACTCATTCTAAATCGAAGTCCCCTCTTGGAAATCACCTCCAGTGACATTTATGAAATGTAGTTCACCATTCTTGAAATTTGTTCCCCACTGAGTTACTCAGCATATCCATATCAACTTCTGGCTAAAGTTTCTAGGTTCTTGGTTTACTTTTGTACACATTATCTAGATTCTAGTACTGAGAAGTGTCCAAGAAAACCAGAGCTGGACAGAAAAGAGGCAGCAAAGACAGGTATTATTCAGGAGCCATTGCACAAAGAGGAAAATGACCTGAGTGTAGAACTTGGTTCCATTTCAAGTGTGAGAAGGAAAAGTAGGAATTTATGGCTGGAAGCAGTCAATGAATGGAAACTTACTAAGAGGACAGGGTAGTTTTTCCTAAAAAGACCTGAAATTACCCTTGCTAAAGTCCACCTGAGGTAATCAATAAGCCCTGGGTGATGGAGGGAGAACGAGGGATTTGACTGGATATTGAAGGTGACCTAACGTTCAGGGTAGAGATTCTGGCTAAATTCACTTGATAGGAGTTTTGCTCAAACTGAGCAACCCAATGGCAAACACAGATGCCCAGAGGTAGAGGCATAACTGAGAAGCAGGTTCAGTGGAACCTGTCTAGAGTTTGGTCAAGAAAAGAGTCTAGTCTAGATAGAGAGGGTAATAAGCAAGAATTCCACACCCAATGAATTTGCCTTGGAGTGCAGGAACCAGACAACAGATGTGTTTAAGAGTGAAAAAAGGAGGTAGTTTCAAGGACAGAAAAGAGTTTAAAAAAGGAATGGCATGATAGGTAGAGGTGAGGCTGCTTTGGTTGGCTGGTCTCTTGCAGGAGCAGACACCTGAGCAGGACTAGACTGGCAAGGAGCATCCAAGGGAAGAAGCAGCAAGTGTGAAAGGTCTCAGATAGGAATAAGCCTGAGCTACTGAGGGGCAGAAAGGAGGTCCATGTGGCTGATCCTCGGAGAACAAAACGAAGACAAGCAGAGAAGCAGAAGCTGGACAAGCTGAGCCCTGTCAGGATCAGGAACAAGTAAGGAAGAAAAAAAAATAAAGGAGTAAAAAGGTGAAGCAGTGTCAGTTGGAGGAGTATTTCCTTTGCAAATCAGAGGGATATTACAGAAAACCTGCCACACAGCTATTTGTCCCAACAAGCACTTCACTGAGCCCTTAGGTCACAGGGAGTAATTGGAAAGGGCATGGACTTGGGGCAGATCTTTTTGTTCTTCTTATAAGTGTCCTTTTCTTTAAAATAAAGACTGCTGCAAGACTGGATTACCATAATATGTGACACAGAGTTAGTGTTTAAAATGTTACTATCTGTTGTACAAAGCCCCACAGGGAAATGTTCAGATGCACTTCCCAGAGCCCTGGCCCTTGATCATCTCCAGATTCCTGAAACTTATTTCCACATTTCTCTCTGTCCATGGTGATGTTTCTAGAGAACCATTTTCTACTTCAAACAATGGTACAAGCTCCTAGGTTGTCCTATTTAACTATCCCCTGCCCATCTTCATGAAGAATATACCATGTGCTATTTCTGTTCCAACAGGTTTGTATGAAATCCTGAAGACTCTAGTTTGGCAGCGTTGAACACAGGCAGTTCACACACATATATGGCAGTCCTCCAGCTGGTGAGTAAAGTTGGACAATTTCCCTGGGTTGGCCTTCGGTACAGTAGCCTAAGAAAGGCCATATATAGGCTTGTGGAAGGGAAGTCTTCTTCCTGTGCCACTCTCATAGAGTAGCCAGGTATTCAGCTGTCCCCTTGACCCTGGCAAGAACTCATAGCCCAGGTATCTCATCTCTGTTCCCAAGTGACCTTTCTGCTAGAGAATTGCTTAAGCAAAATCGAGGACCCCTATCAGCCACAGTCAGGCACTTGTGTCTGCCTGCTTCTTCATTGTGCACATCTGACAGACAACTTAATCTCTCTGTGAGGATTTCGAATCAACATGTAAAACTTTTCCACATAATAAATTAAGACCCATTTATTCACCTGCACAAGAGCCTAAGAAGCCCCTTAAGAAAACCCAGCTTGTCCTCACCAGTACACTGAACGTACACAGAGTGGCACATGCATGTAAAGTTTATCTTCCAGAATTTTCCAGACCAGCTCCACTTTACTTGGCATGACTCATGGTTCTCCATCTTGACGGAGATGTAGGAGGGAATAGGCAGCCAGAACAAGATTGCAAATGAGGAAGTTGGGGGCAGGGCCAGACCTAAGGAGCATGGAAATGGTCTTCCAATGAGGTCAACTTCCCAGTTGTCGAAAGTGCTCATTAACACAAGGGGGACCCAATCAGACAGACACTTTCATACTTCTGCCCCTAAGCCTGGGATCCAATAAAAAGCTAAAATAGACATGTAGACCTAGGGCACACCAATGAATAATAGTGAGGAAAGTATAGACAGGGGAGTTAAGGAAGGGAGGAAATTCCAGGGACCAAAAAGAACAAGCCAAGGCAATCTAGCATTGTGAGTTGCTGTAAAATTAAAAGTAATTTAAAATTATCCAATATATAATGGTACAAGTAAACATTTTCATTCATAGAATTAGAAGCATAGAAAGAAGGGATAGAACGAAAGCAAGATTGAAATCCTGTTGGGCAAACAAGTCCTACAGCACCATGTCTAGCATCTGGGGCACATGGTATTGTGATGTTCTCTCCAAAGGGTTTGTGTAGCTCCACTCCTGTGGCCATGTTGGTTGTAGCCTAAGTGGGCTTTCTGTTGGCTTGACTGTGCTCAATTCCTGCACATTTCCTAAGATGATGTCTCACATTACTGTCATTTCTTAATCTCGAAGTCTCCACTGCAGCTTCAGGTTCTTCTTCACATCTCCACATATTGCACTCTCAGCACAGTGCCCCCAATGACTCCAACCCTGCTGCACCTTGCCTGGCCTCCAAGGCCTTCCTTTGAAATCTTGGCGGTAGCTTCCATGAACACCTAACTCCAGCAACCTGCATTCCTGCAGAACCAGAACCAAATGGTTGATGCCAAGGTCTGCTGCCATTTGAGCAGTAGCAAAGCCTCCAGGGACCCTGGCTTCAGCAGCCTCTGAGTTCCTGGGTGGCTGAGCATGTTGAAAACACTTCCTAGGCCTCCTTGTATAAGAAGGGTGCCCCACTGGTCTCTTCTCAAGAGAATTTTTAATTTTGCTTCTTTGAATCTGAGATGTGTGTGGTCTTGCCAATTCCATAGGTGACCTCAACTCAAGCCAGCTTTCTTATTGTTTATGGGCAATGTCCTTAGCATTTCTTTAGTGGTGGTAATGTCTTCAACAACTACAATTTCCTTAGTTCTAGTTTTATTCCTGTCTTACAAGTCCAACCTTTTCAAATATTTCTGCTCTGCTTTCTGCTCCTAAATATCACAATAAACTTGGCTAACAGCTATGAGCAATATCTTTGCCACTGTCTAAATACTATTCTGTCTTGAAATTTCTTTCACCAGACTAGGAAATCAATATCAACTTTTGATTCAGCCTCACAAAAAGTTTCAGGACGCTAGCAAAATGTAGAAAACTTCTCAGTCAGAAGATAATATGGATGGCATCTAGTCCAATTACCAATAGAGTCCTCTTCCTCTTAAACCACATGACCCTGTCTTTACTGTGCATAATCCAATTGGCATTCTGGTCTTTTAAGCTCCCACCAGAAGCACCTATTAAGCTCCACTTAAAACAACCTAAAGCTTTTTCAGCTTACATTACTAAGCTTTCTTAAATCATCCTACAAATTCCAAAAAGCTCCAAAAGCTTCTGAACCACATGGTCCCAGTTAGTTAAAGCACCAACCTCACTTCTTGATATTAATTTCACATTAGTCAGAGTTCTCTATAAGAATAGAACCAACCGGAGATATATGTATATATATGATCACAAAAAATGGATTTATTAGATTGGCTTACAAAATCAGAAGCTGGATAGTCCCACAATGACTGTCTTCAGGCTGGAGAGCTGGAGGAACAAGTAGCTTCACAGTCCAAGATGCTGAAACCTCAGAAAATGAGGGATCAATGATGCCACTCCAGTCTGGGACCAAAGGCCTGAAAACTCCATGGAGAATCACTGGCCAGAGCCCAATTTGAAAGAGTAAAGAATTTGGAGTCTGATGTTCTCAAGTGATCGCAGCATTAATCAAGAGCCTACTGAAGAAGAATCAAGCTTGCATCTGTTGCTGCTTCTTTGTTCTTCCAACTTTTATTCCATTCAAAATTCCAATGTATTGGACAGTGCTGGCCACTCTTAGGGTGTGTCTCCACTTCCATTTGCTATAAAATATGTCAATCATTCCTAGAAATACCCTCACTGACACACCTAGAAGCCTCTTAATCTTAGGCATCTCAATCCAATCAAGTTGTCAATTCAGATTAGCAATTACAACATCCATTTCTGCCATAAAAATGGAAAGATTTAACACAAAGACTGTGGACACCACACCTATGTAGGTTTCTCAATCTATATCACTCACTTACCTCTTTAAGTGAAGAAGAGCTATCATAGAGGATGTACCCCATTGAACCTGCTGTATATAACACAATCACCAGACATACAAGAAGAACTCACTTAAGACCTATAGGGAAAGTGGAATCCTCAAGCTCTGACACAATAAACACCATATCAAAACACACTACTAATCATCTTCAAAGAACTATCAGGGAAAATATACCACAAAGCCCACTTGGAAGTATATGGAAAGATTCACAAGTATCTAATATCCTAATGCAAGAGAAGGCTGTGCCCTAAAAATACCCACATGTTGAAGTAGGACAGATGAGGCTAGACACCAAGGAATTAGCAGGAAGTAGGTTTATTGGCTGCAGGGTTCAGAGGAGGCTCTTGTCTAAGAATTCTTCCTCTGAACACTGAGTCCATAAAGATTTAGAATTTTATACCCAGTGTGTAGGGGGAGAGCCTCAGAGGCTCACAATCTGCAGAAGTCCACCTAAAAGTAGGTTATTTTTTCTATTGTACTGTGTGATCAACCCATGTCTGAATTAAAAAAATAAGCCAAGGACATTATCTGCAAAAATCAATACCTGGGAAAGGGGGAATTGTCTTCCTATGTCCCCCCACCCCCAAATTGCCAGCTGGTTTCCCAGGAATCTCATTTGCACAATTTCTTCTTATCTTTTGGATTGTAAAGTTCTTTCCCTTGAATCTAACTACTTTTCTTTGAAATATAAAGAACTCTGCAAAAGCAATCCACCCAAGGCCTCATTAAAGGAGCCTGTGTTCCCTTATCCCACTCTGCTTTTGTCAACACACTTCCCACCTGAAAACTTTCACAAACAATCATATATCATCTTAGACTAGAAAATTTACAACACTAGATAGCCCATAAATATTGTGAAACATTAGTAAAGGGGTGCTTAGCATCTAGAGTGCTAACTTTTTTCAGGCCTGCAGCCAATTTCAGTTATTGTATGATAGGCAACAGGAAATAGGAAGCTTAACTACATTGAACTTTTTGCAGAGATTCTTGCTGATAGTCTAGGAACAATTATGGTGAGGGTTTCTGGAGAAGCTTAAAATTTTCTGTGGAGGAGGGGGTGGCACCACAATGTAAGAATGGAAGAGAAATCCATTTCAACAATGCATAAAACCCAATATGACAATACAAGAATACAAAAACACTAAGCAACATTATGCCTCCTGAAGTCCATAATTCACCAGCAAGTAACTCCAAATGTATAAAAACTCATGAAATACAAGATAAATAATTCAAAAGAATGATTATAGAAGTGATCCATGAATTCCAAGATAACACAGAAAAATAATTAAATGAATTAAGGAAATCTGTACAGAATATGAATAAGAATTTCAATAAGGAAACAGAGATACTAAAAAGAACAAAGCAGGAAGTTTGGAAATGAAAAACATAATAAAAAATCAAATAAAATATTCAATTGAAATCCTCTTTAATAAGTTAGACTATGTTCAAAATGAATCTCAGAACTATAAGACAAAATGATTAGCCTTGAACACTCAGACAGTATAAAAAAAAAAAAAGTAACCATGACAAGAATGTATAAGACAACTGGGGCAACATAAAGAGGCCAAATTTAAGAATTGTTGAAATTGAAGTGGTCTGTGAAATTCAGGCTAATGGTATGAATAACCTCTTCAAGGAAATAATAACAGAAATTTTTCCAAACATTGAGAATAAGATGGACATTCACATTAAGTAAGTATTCAGAACTCCATATAAACAAGATTTATATAAAAAAAGAACCTCTCCATGACATGTTATGACAAAAATATCTAACATACAAAACAAAGATAAAATTTTTAAAGTCTCAAAAGAAAAATGTCAGGTTACATTAGAGGCAACTCAATTGAAATACTTCTGATTTCTCAGCACACGCTCTAACTTCCAGGACAGCTTCAAATGAAAGGTTTCAAGCTCTGAAAGAAAATTACTGTCAACCAAGAGTGCTATATCTAGCAACGCTATCTTTCATAATCTAAGAAGAAATTTAAAATATCCAAGATAAGCAGAAGTGAAAACAATTCAAGACTACTATGTTGGCACTACAGAAAATACTTAAAAAACTACTACACATGGAAGAACTCAAAAACAAGCCCCAGAGCTCACAAGTGGACAACATCCCTGATGAACATAGACACAAAAAATCCTAAATAACATATCCTTAGGTAATTATATTCATTTATGGCATTATTTGTGATACCAATGAACTGAGTTGATCTAAATTACCAACAATGTGAAAATTAAGTTGGATATATTTTTATCCATTTTTCTAAATACCTTAAGTTTGAGAGAGAAAGAAGATAAGGTACATATCATCAGATACTATGTTGCAGATTTAAAAGGAGTATGTGACAGAATGAAATTGAACCTTTATCCCTCACCCTGTACAAAACTCAACTAAAAAAAAAAATGGTCAAGGACCTAGGGATTAGACCAGAAACCCTGTGCCTACTAAAATAAAATGTAGGCCCAACTCTCCATCATGTCAGCTTAGGAACAGACTTCCTCAGCAAGACTCCTAACACAAGAAGTAAAATTAAAAATCAATAAATGGGATGAGCCAGGCATTGTGGTGCACGCGGTAATCCCAGCTCTTGGGAGGCTGAGGCAGGAGGATCGTGAGTTCAAAGCCAGCCTCAGCAATGGCAAGGCACTTGGCAACTCAGTGAGACCCTGTCTCTAATAAAATACAAAAAAAGGTGGGGGGGGGGGCTGGGGATGTGGCCCAGTGGCCCCTGAGTTTAATCCCCAGTACCAAAAATAAAATAAAATAAATGGGATGGTATCAAACTCAAAAGCTTCTTCACAGAAAAAAAGAAAGAAAGAAAAGACAAAGAAAGAAAGAAAAGAAAATCAAGAATGTTGAGAGCCTGCAGAGAAAATCTTTGCCACCTATACCTCAGATAGATTATCAATCTCCAGGATATATAAAGAACACAAAAAGCTTAACATTAAAAAAAAGTAGCCGGGCGAGGTGGCGCACACCTTTAATCCCAGCACTTGGGAGGCTGAGGCAGGAGGATCACGAGTTCAAAGCCTGCCTCAGCAATGGCGAGGCACTTAGCAACTCAGTGAGACCCTGTCTCTAATAAAATACAAAATAGGGCTGGGGATGTGGCCCAGTAGTCAAGTGCCCCTGAGTTCAATCCCCGGTACCAAAAAAAAAAAAAAAAAAGGTAACCCAATCAATAAATGGGCAAAGCAAACAACCAATGCTTGCACCACTACCACCATTGCTGCTGCCTCTGATTCCACTGCTGCCAGCCTGAGGTCTCCTGGAGGTCTTCTTTCTGGATGCTGCTGCCACAGAAGAAACTGCTCCCTGGATGCAACTGAAGCTGACACTGCTGCTATCCCCCAGAGATCGCTTGGTAACACTGCCCCCACAACTGCAGTTGCAGCTGCCAACAACCACTGCCACTACTGGTGCTACGACAGCCTAGAGGACTGCTTTGGGTGAGACTCCAGGTTTGTTTGCACATGGCTGCACCCATTTTGGGACACCAGCCAGGGCCTGGGGCCTGCATGCTAGCAGGTTTACCACCATAAAACCCTCTGTCTGGGGACCCCAGCTGAGGCCTGCAGGTCCAGTGTAGGGGAGCCTGCAGTTTTCTAGGAGCTTGGGGTCTTCCTGCTGAGAATGCTGGTGGCCCTTGTCTTGAGGCTGCATCTCAGGGATGCTCCTTTGCATGAGGGTATCCTTGGTGGTCTCTCTCTGCAAGTAGGAGCAGCATTGAGATCTTGAGACTGCAGCATGGCTGAGATGGAGGTATCTGAAGCCCAGATCGATGGGATACAGATTGGGTTTGCAAGGGCTGATCTGGGTTTGGTGATCCCGAGAAACGTCAGAGACAGGGCTGAGAAACTGTTGATCACTAACAAAGACAGTTCAACTATCCAGCAAGATTTATTTTATTTTTTGATTCACTAATCTCTACCATATTCAGAACAAGATTTTTTAATGTATCAGTATGTGGAGGACAATGATATATGAATGGGGTTTTGCATTTTTTGTTGGATTCTGTCTTCAATTTTTTTCTTTGTTTGTATTCTTCCTCTCTCTTATCTATTTTCTTGGATTTTCTTTCCAACTTTTCTACAACCAACAGCCAATCTCTGTCGGCTCCTCTTCCACTCTTCCTATAAATTTCTACTTCTAGCTTCTCTCTTCCTTCCTCGTGAATATGGCATACTACACTACCTCTGTTCCTCATTCACCATTTGAAATTGTAAATCGTTTTAACAAATATTCTGTTTGTACTATAGACAGCTATTAAACTCATCATTTGGGGTAAATGCGAGAAAGCAGTAGATGCCTTAGTGGGAGGTATTAGGTTTAAGACTATATATTGTGTACACCGGGTGCTGTTGATATTGGTCTCATGGGTAAAGGTGAAGCACGGGAAACCTTCGGGGACACTATACGTCTACAGGGTAGAATTTGTCCTGCCTTAGATCCAAACTTTTAGATGGGAAAACACACTAACAACATGAGGAAACAGGGGAATAGAGTGCTCCAAACATACCAAGATGCTTCAACAAGAGAAACTACTGATAACACAGTGGAAGAAATGTCCAAGAAGGAGTTCAGATTGTATATAGTTAAATTGATATGTGAAGTAAATGATAGTATAAGGAGTGAAATCAAAGAAAAATTACAGGAAGTGAAAGACCACTTCAATAAAGAGTTAGAGATCATGGAAAAAGAAATAAGCAGAAATGCTTGAAATGAAGGAATCAGTAAACCAAATTATAAATTCAATAGAAAGCATCACCAACAGACTAGACCACTAGGAAGACAGAACCTCAGACAATGAAGACAAACTATATAATCTTGAAAGTAGAGTTGAACATGCAGAGAAAATGGTAAGAAACCATAAACAGAACATCCAAGAATTGTGGGATAACATGAAAAGACCAAATTTAAGAATTATCAGAATAGATGAAGGAGCAGAGATACAAACCAAAGGAATGCACAATCTTTTCAATTATATAATATCAGAAAATTTCCCAAACCTAAAGAATAGAATGGAAAACCAAATACCAGAGGCTTACAGGACCCCAAGTGTACAAAATTATAGCAGACCCACACCAAGATACATTATAATGAGAATAACCAACACACAGAATAAAGATAAAATCTTAAAGGCTGTGAGAGGAAAAAATCAAGTTACATATAGGGGGAAACCAATTTGGAGCTCAACAGTTTTCTCAACCCAGACCCTCAAAGCTAGGAGGTCCTGGAATAATATATTTCAAGCTCTGAAAGAAAACTGATGCCAATCAAGAATTTTATATCCAGCAAAATTAAGTTTCAGATTTGAAGGTGAAATTAAAACATTCCACGATAAACAAAAATTAAAAGAATTCACAACTAAAAAGCCTACACTACAGAGCATTCTCAACAGAATATTCCATGAGGATAAAGTGGGGGGGGAAAAGTGAAAACCAGAAAAGGGAGGATCGACACTAAAGGGACATTTACCCAAATGAGAAACTAAGACAAAGCAAAAACCAGAAATAAATCAAAATGATGGGGATTACAAATCATATCTCAATAATAATCTTGAATGTTAATAGCCTAAACTCATCAAACAAAAGACATGGACTGACAGATTGGATTAAAAAGCAAGACCCAAAAATATGCTGTCATCAAGAGACTCACTTCATGGGCAAAGACATCCACAGGCTGAAGGTGAAATGATGGGGAAAAAATTATCACTCATATGGATTGTGTAAACAAGCTGGGTTTCCCTTCTCACTTCAGATAAAGTAGACTTCAAACATAAGTTAATCAGAAGAGACAAAGAAGGATATTTCATACTTCTTAAGGGAAGTATATATAAGCAGGACATAACAATTATAAATATTTATGCCACAAACAATGGAGCATCTATGTACATCAAACAAACCCTTCTCAATTTGAAGAGTAAAATAGATCACAATACAATAATACTGGGTGATTTTAACACACCTCTCTCACTGCTGGATAGATCTTCCAAACAAAATCTAAATAAGGAAACTATAAACTAAATAATTCAATCAATAATTTAGACTTAACAGACATATATAGAATATTCCATCCACCAACAAGCAAATATACTTTCTTCACAGCAGCACATGGATCCTTCTCTAAAATAGATCATATATTATGCTACAAAGCAACTCTTAGTAAATACAAAAAAAACAGAGATAATACCCTGCATTCTATCAGACCACAATGGAATGAAATTAGAAATCAATGATAAAATAAAAAATAGAAGCTGCTATAACAAATGGAGTCTAAGTAATACACAATTGAATGATAAATGGATAGTAGAAGAAATCAAGGATGAAATAAAAAAATTCTTAGAGGTAAATGAGAACACTGAAACAACATATCAAAATCTGAGACACTATGAAGGCAGTACTAAGAGGATAGTCTATTGCATTGAGTCCATTTAATAAAAGAATAAAAAGTCAACAAATAAACAACCTAACACTATATCTCAAAGCTCTAGAAAAAGAAGAACAAATCAACACCAAAAGCAGTAGAAGACTGGAAATAAATAAAATCAGAGTTGAAATAAATGAAATTGAAACAAAAGAAACAATTGAAAAAAATTAACAAAACAAAAAGTTGGTTATTTGAAAAAATAAATAAAATATATAAACCCCTGGCCATGCTAATGAAGAGAAAAAGAGAGAAAACTCAAATTAATAAAATACAAGATGAAGAAGGAGATATCACAATGGACACATCTGAAGTACATAAGATAATTAGGAACTATTTTGAAAATTTATACTCTAATAAAATAGAAAATATCAAAGACATCAACAAATTTCTAGAGACATATGACCTACCCAAACTGAATGAGGAGGTCACATATGATTTAAACAGATCAATTTCAAGTAATGAAATAGAAAATGCCATCAAAAACCTACCAACCAAGAAAAGCCCAGAACCAGATGGCTTCTCAGCCCAGTTCTACAAGACTTTCAAAGAAGAATTAACACCAATACTCCTCAAAGTATTCCATGAAATAGAAAAGGAAGGAACATTCCAAACTCATTCTATGAACCTAATCTCACCCTAATACCAAAACCAGACGAAGACATATCAAGGAAAGAAAACTTCAGACCAATATCCCTGATGAACATAGATGCAAAAATTCAGAATAAAATTCTGGCAAATTACATACAAAAACATATTAAAAAGAGTGCACCATGATCAAGTGGGCTTCATTCCAGGGATGCAGAGTTCATTCAACATATGGAAATCAATAAATGTAATTCATCATATTAATAGACTTAAAAACAAGATCATATGATCATCTCAATAGATGCAGAAAAAGCATTTGACAAAATACAGCACACCTTCATGTTCAAAACACTAGAAAAAACTAGGGATAGTAGGAATATATCTCAACATTTGTAAAAGCTATATATACTAAATCCAAGTCCAGCATCATTCTAAATGGAGAAAAATTGAAAGCATTCCCATAAAAACCTGAAACAAGACAAGGATGGCCTCTTTCACCACTTCTATTCAACATCATCCTTGAAACTCTAGCCAGAGCAATTAGACAAAAGAAAGAAATTAAAGGGATACAAGTAGATAAAGAAGAACTCAAATTATCACTATTTGCTGGTGACATGCATTTATATCTGGAAGATCCAAAAAATTCAACCAGAAAACTTCTAGAACTAATAAATGAATTTAGCAAAGTAGCAGTATATAATATCAACAGGCTTAAATCAAATGCATTTCTATACATCAGCGATAAATCCACTGAAAGAGAAATTAGTAAAACTACTCTATTCACAATAGCCTCAAAAAAATAAAATACCTGGGAATCAATCTAACAAAAGAGGTGAAAGACCTCTACAATGAAAACTACAGAACACTAAAGAAAGAAATTGAAGAAACCTCAGAAGATGGAAAGATCTCCCATGCTCTTGGATAGGCAGAATTAGTATTGTCAAAATGACCATACTACCAAAAGTGCTATACAGATTTAATGCAATTCCTATTAAAATCCCAATGACATTCTTCATAGAAATAGAAAAAACAATCATGAAATTTGTTGCTGCCTGAAGCGCTTGGAGCAACGGAGCCGCGGGAAAAACTTCAGAAGCAAACTGGAGACAAACAGCTTTTTATTCTGATAACTTTTCTCTCTGGTTCTAATAACGACTAACACACGCCAAAAACACACCCTAAAATGGCGCTGACTCGATCAGCAATTTCGGCCAAGTCACTCGAGATCCCGCAACAATCCCGTGAGACTACGGGTGGCGACAAAGGCCAAATCTCCACGGCTCATAGTCAACCGCAATTCAAGCCAATCCCCAAACAGGGCTCCTGCAGAAATTTATTTGGAAAAATAAGAGACCCAGAATAGATAAAGCAATCCTTAGCAAGAAAAGTGAAGCAGGAGGCATCACAATGCCTGGCCTTAAACTATACTACAGAGCTATAGTAACAAAAATGGCATGGTACAGGCACCAAAATAGACCAGTAGACCAATGGTACAGAGACACAGAGACAAATCCACATAAATATGGTTATCTCATACTAGACAAAGGTGCCAAAAACTTTCACTGGAGAAAAGATAGCCTCTTTCACAAATGGTGCTGGCAAAACTGGAAATCCATATGTAGCAAAATGGAATTAAACCTCTGAGACACTATGCATGAAAATCAACTCAACGTGGATCAAAGACTTGAGCACTAGAACAGAAACTCTACAGCTAATAGAAGAAAAAATAGGCTCAAATCTGCACCATGTCAGCCTAGGATCTGACTTCCTTAACAAGACTCCTAAAGTGCAAGAAGTAAAATCAAGAATCAACAGATTGGATGAATTCAAATTAAAAAGCTTCTTCTCAGAAAAGGAAACAATTAATAATGTGAGTAGAGAGCCTATAGATTGGGAAAAAATCTTTACCGCATGCACCTCTGATGAAGCATTAATCTCTAGGATATATAAAGAATTCAAAAACTTAACACCAAAATAACAAATAACCCAATCAATAAATGGGCTAAGGAACTGAACAAACCCTTCACAGAAGAAGAAATACAAGTGATCAACAAATATATGAAAAAGCGTTCAACATCTCTAGCAATTAGAGAAATGCAAACCAAAACTACTCTAAGATTCCATCTCACTCCTGTCAGAATGGCAATCATCAATAACACAGGCAACAATAAATGTTGGCGAGGATGTGGGGGAAAAGGTACACTCATACATTGCTGGTGGAACTACAAATTGGTGCAACCACTCTGGAAAGCAGTATTCCTCAGAAAACTGGGAATGGAACCACCATTTGACCCAGCTATCCCACTCCTTGGTTTTATATCCAAAGGACTTAAAATCAGCATACTATAGTGATACAGCCACATCAATGTTTATAGCAGCTCAATTCATAATAGCTAGACTATGGAACCAACCTAGGTGTCCCTCAGTAGATGAATGGATAAAGAAACTGTGGTATATATAAACAATGGAATATTACTCAGCATTAAAGAAGAGTAAAATTATGGCATTTGCCAGTAAATGGTTGGAGTTGGAGAATATCGGGCTAAGCGAAATAAGCCAATGCCACAAAAACAAAGGCCGAATGTTTTCTCTAATATGAGGATACTAATTCACAATAAGGCGGGGGGAGGGGAGGTACTAGGGAAAAATAGCATTACCTTAGATTAGGTAAAGGGAAGTGAAGGGAGGTGAGGGATGGGATGTGGGGATGGGAAAGATAGTGGAGTGAAACAGACATTATTACTGTATGTATATATGTGACTACATAACCCATATGATTCTGCAACATGTACACTTAGAAAAAATTAGAAAGCATATCCCATTTATGTATGATATATCACAGTGCATAAATGCATTCTTCTGTCATGTGTAATGAATTAAAACAAATTTTAAAAATTAAAAAATAAATAAATGGGCAAAGCAACTGAACAGGCATGACACAGAAGAAGAAATATGATCATTCAACAAATATATGAAAAATATACAACATCTTTAGCAATTAGAGAATTGAAAATTAAAACCACACTGAGATTTCGTCTCACTCCAGTCAGAATGACAATAATCAAGAATGAAAATAATAATAAGTGTTGGTAAGGATGTGGGGGGGAAAGTACACTCATACATTGCTGGTAGGACTGAAAATTGGTGCAACAACTTTGGAAAGCATTATGGAGACTCCTCAGAAAATTTGGAATGGAACCACCATTTGACCCAGTTATCCCACTCCTCAGCATATATCCAAAGGACTTAAAATCAGCATACTACAGTGACGCAGCCACACCAATGTTTATAGCAGCTCAGTTCACAACAGCCAAGCCATGGAACCAGCCTACATGCCCTTCAACAGATGAATATATCTGGAAAAAGCAATCATGAAATTTATTTGGAAAAATAAGAGACCCAGAATAGATAAAGCAATCCTTAGCAAGAAAAGTGAAACAGGAGGCATCACAGTGCCTGGCCTTAAACTATACTACAGAGCTATAGTAATATGTGGTATATATACACAATGAAATATTACTCAGCCATAAAATGAAATTATGGCATTTTCCAGTAAATGGATGAATATGGTGACTACCATGCTGAGTAATGCTAAGCCAATCCCCAAAGTCAAAGGCAGAATGTTCTCTCTGATATGCAGATGCACCCTAAAGGTGTAGGGAAGAATATAAGTTCATTGGATTAGACAAAGGGGAATGAAGGAAAGGGAGGGAGAATGGGAATGGGAAAGACAATAAAATGAATCATACATAACTTTCCTATATTCATATATGAATACACAACCAGTGTAACTCCACATCATGTACAACCATAAGTATGAGATCCTAACTAGAATGAGTCACACTCTATGTATGTATTATGTGTCAAAATATGTTCTACTGTCATGTATATATTTTTAAAATTTTTAAAAGGAGTCTCTGATATTCAGTCAAGCTTTTTCTAAAAATGAAACTGAAATCCACCTTACATTCATAGGAAGATAGGGAACTTTCATTTCCTACCTTTAAGGAACTTATGGGCATGTTGCTGTTAAACAAGGGAAACATCCATAAAGACAGAAAAAAAAAAAAAAAGAAGAAATGGAAAGAACAGAGGACAGGATGTGAACACTCACAAGATGAAGAGTGGACAAGTGGCAAGAGACCCTGACAACCATGACACTGGACCCCAAGGGGGCTCAGGGACTGGGGATCCCTCGAATTGGGATGCAGGTAGGTAGGACTGGAAATCTAAGTGAGTGTCCCATAAGCCCCACATCCCTTTCCCACTTTTGCAGCAGGGTACTACCCCCACCCATCTGGTGAGGCACCTACCTCCACCCAAAAGCCCCCCTGGAAAAACTTAAGCCAAGTGGGTCCTAGATTTGGGGAGACTATTTACAATGGAAAGCAGGAATGAGGGAGAATACTAGGAAAAGGAAATAATGAAAGTTCTTGTTCTCAGTGGGGAAATTGAGCCCTCTGTCCCACTCAACTATGGACACTAAAGTTCTCTGTCTACACACACACACACACACACACACACACACACACAAACATACAAACACACACCAAGCCAGATTCACAAGATTAATTTCCCAGGGAAAATAAACCAGTCCTCAGATAATGAGCAATAGGCAAACAGAACACAGGGTTACCACTTTTGGCAACTGATAAAGGCAAGATCTGGAGTAAGAAGCTGCGTCCCCCACCAGTAAATGAAGAACAAGGACTTACACACAGATGTCGGATATGAATATTTCAGGAGGATGGAAAGAGAAGCAAGGGGTGAGTTGGGAGGGAAGAGTAAGAAAACAAAATTCTCATCATCAAAAGGAGAGAGTTGGGCTGGCGTCAGAGCTTTATAGTGGCAAAGATTTGCCTAGCATTTGCTAGGCCCTGGGTTCCACCCCCAGTACTGAAAAAAGAAATGAAAGCAAGAGAGAGAAAACTGTTGTGTTTGGATCTGAAATGTCTCCCAAGGGCTCATGTGCTGAAGCACTGGTTCCCAGTGCAGCAGTATTCAGAAGTGGAGCTCCTGGGAGGTAGGGATAACTATGTATTGGATAACTATGGCTCTGACCTCTCATCATCATACATGGATGATAATTTGTTTGCATTACTGGAGATAGTGAAACTTTAGGAGGTTGGGCCTAATTGGAGGAAGTAGGTCACTGGAGGAGTGCCCTGAAGGTACATCTTGACCCAGGTGTGTTGTCTCTGTCCTCTCCCATCTCTCTCTCTCCTTCATGGCTACCATGGGTGAGCCACGTTCCTCTGCCACAACCTTCCATCATGATGTTTCTCCCTGGAGCCAGCCCACCATAAACTACAACCTATGAAACCATGAGCCAAAGTAAATCTTTCCTCCAACGTTGTTTTTCTCAGGTATTTTTGTCCCAGCAATGGAAAGCTAACACATAAATCATATACTTGATTTGTAACAACTAAAACATTACAATTTAACAATTGAGAAACCTTTAGGTAATCCTGGACAAAACAAGGAGAAGTTAATAGTAACTGGAAATAGGACCTAGAGGAAGGAGAGAGTGGGGTCTGCTGGTGTTTTTCCCAAGAGCTGTCTAGATCTATTTGACTTTAAAACTACATGCGTACATTGCTTTGATGAAAAGTAAACACTATTTTTAACTGTGTTGTGAGGCAGAGAGCTGTAAGCTTCTAGGCATGTTTTTTCACCCCAGGGTGAAGTCCAGGGAGAAGGTCTCAAGGTGAGAGAGAAGACACTGATGATCCCCCAGGGCACAGTGATGGCCTATAAGAAGCAGCAGCTGGTTATTGAGGGGAACAGCGTCAGTGAGTAGCAACTAGGAAGGCACCTGGGGGGGGAGTGGGGGTAGCCCTGCTCCTCCTGGAGAGAGAAACAGAAGAGAGACCACCAACGTGACACCTCTGCTGCTGTTCCTGTCCAAGGGAAGGATGAGCAACACTTGTCACTCTCTGGGGCACACACATGTCCCACCACCCACAGCCACCTCCAAGCATGGCCTGCTGAAACATTGCTAGGGTAGATGCTGAGACATCTCCTTCATGTGAAGGGACCCACTTGGAGTGTCCACTTGGAGGTGCCCCGACCTCTGGGCTAAGCCAGGCTGTAATCCCAACCTTCTCATCATGCAAGGTCCTGCCTGTCTCAGCAGCTCAGCAGGGGGAGCCCCAGAGCCCTTCAGGTTACCCATGAACCCACATCAAAACTCCAAAAGATAGTGATGGCATCATCACAAGCAAGGACAGACCCAAGGACTTGACAACCCCATGCAGGTTGTTATCTACATCTCTCCCTCTGCCACCATCCTCCAAACACACAGTCCCCAACGCACACCTTGGGGTTGGACACCGAGTGGGTAGATGGTCAGGGTCAGTCACATACTTGGGCGTGATGTGGGTGCTGGGGACAGGACCAGCCTGTCCTTCTGATGGGGAGTCCCAGCTAGCGGCTGCAGACTCAGCTGGGGCTGAGCTGCAGGAGAGGAGGGGACGCCCTCACCATGAGCACACTCACACATTCTCCTGCAGGGTCCTCACTGCTGATTCTGGTCAAGGGAGGGTCCTGGTGTCAGGACCTCCTGTGGGTGCAACAGAGGGAGGCTGGACATTCAACTCCTGGGCAGAGGTGGACTCTGGCTTCTGGAGAAAAACCATTCACCCCCAAACAGCTCTCTACTGAGGTGTAGTGGGGAGAATGGGAGTCCGAGTTAGGAGAAAGATCAGAGATACTTGCTTTTCTAGATCCAATGGTTTGGATCTAGGATATTCCCAACCTTCTCATGTGTTGAAGGCTTGATCCCCAGTGCAGCAATGTTCAGAGGTGGAGATCTGGGGAAGTGATTGGATCATGAGAGCTCTGACCTCATCCTTGGATAAGTCCACAGATGTATTAAAAGCTGACTAGACTATTGGATGGTGAAAACCATAGAAGATGGGACCTCGCTTGTGGACATATAACTAAGGTCATGGGCCAAGTCCTGGAGGGAATATTTTGTCCTCAATCCCTTCCTAGATCTCTGCTTCTGGCCACCAGGAGGGAAGTAGCTTTCCTCTACTATACCTTTCCACCATGATTTTCTGCCTCACTACAGTCTTTAGAGTAAAGTAAACAGCTTGGCAGAGTGGCACATGCCTGTAATCCCAGCAAATAGGGAGGCTGAGGCAGGAGCATCACAAGTTCCAGGCCAGCCTCAGCAACTCAGTGAGACTCTGCCCAAATTTTTTTTAATTGTTTTAAAGGCTGAAGGTGTAGCTCAAGGATACAGCATCCTTGGATTTAATCCCCAGTATTGATTTATCTTAACAAAGGAATAAAAGAAAACAGAAAGTCCACACTTTTGCACTGCTCTGTGACTTTAGTTGCATCTCTCAACCTCTCTGATTCTTTATAAAGTAGAGATCATCTTCATAATGCTTCTTCACTCAGCCGACTCGGTAAGAGAGTGTTGTCTGGGAATTCTTCTTTTTTTAATATGTATTTATTCATTTTAGTTGTACACAATGTCTTTTACTTTTATGTGGTGCTGAGGGTTGAACCCGAACTGTGTACATTCTAGGCGAATGCTCTACCGCTGAGCCACAACCCCAGCCCGTGGTCTGCGAATTCTAATGTAATGTGGATGTGAAAATTAAGGCAAAATATAAGGTATGGTTCAAATGTGGTTTAATGTCAGTAATCGGCCATGGGTTTACTTCCCTTCCTCATCCACCAATTAATGGATTCATTCTGGAGCATTCTCTCCTTGCCTCCTTCTTCCCAGAGGGAATGATAATAGGCAAGTTAGGTGCATGCAGATATTCCAAGCCTCGGCAATGAGACTCTGGTGAAGATATCTTGTAGATGCCCACAAATCCCCTCCCTTTTCTGGGTTTTGAACCTTTAGGCATAAAGCTTGAAACCTTCCTGGACTTTTCCCTGCTTCCTCCTCTCTCTAAGAGTCAACTTTTGCTGGAATGGAGCTGTGGGATGAGAAAAGCAGGATAAGAAAGGACACATCTCAAGGTTTTTCTTAATTAAAAATATGCGTAAGGATGTTGAATTGAATTGAATCACGTTCTCTAAAAGATGTGCATCCACTAGGAATCTCAGAATGTGACTTATTCAGAAATAGAGTCTTTGAAGATATAATTACATTAAAATGAGGTCTGGCTGAAGACTCTCTCCTTAGCCAGACTTCAGCCAGCCTCCTCTGAGTCCTTCTCCAACCAAGTTTCAGCCTTGTAAGCTACCTGGTATCGAAAACCGGGAGGAAATCTCGGAGGCAGAGTGAAGCTTTTACTACTTTTACTTCTACTTTCTTAGAGCTTAGAGAGGGAAAGAAAGATTTTTAGAGAGAAAGATTAAAGCGAGCTTTTCTACTTTCTTCTTGTCTTCTTAGAGTCTTAGAGAGAAAGAAAGATCTACTTTCTTCTTGTCTTCTTAGAGTCTTAGAGAGAAAGAAAGATAGAGCTTCTTAGAGAGAAAGAAAGATAGAGCTTAGAGCTTAGCTTAGAGTAAGATTAGAGCTTCTTTCTTCTCTCTTCTTTCTTCCTTCTTCTTTCTTCTGTCTTCTGTCTTCCTCAGGAGCCTCGGCCTAACTCTGACCAGTCATTACTTCTTCTATCTGGTTTCTCTTCTGTCTTCTATCTGGTTTCTCTTCTGTAACCGCTCTGCCTACGTTCTGGCCGCTCTGATTCTTCTGACCGACCGAGTGACTGCCCGGCTGACTGAATTCTCCGTTCTCCTAACTCGGACCGCTTTCACCCGGTTATATACCTTCAGGTTTGCGGGTGCCTACAGGTGCGTCACATACATATCAGGTGGAACTTATGGCTTCCAGCTAGCTACAACAGCCCTTCCTAATTAGGGCTCCTTCACAGCCTGTGACTTCCATGTCTACCTAGCATCACCCAAGTCAAGCAAGAATCCTGCTGAGTCACTTTAGCCCAAAGACCCATCCTCAACATCTTGTAACAAAGACCCATCCTCAACATCTTGTACCCTTGGCTCAGAATCTAGCCTGAATCTTCATCACCCAGCATCCTCTACATGGGCCTGAGATAGGATAGAAGAAACATGGATAGGTAGAAAGAAGACTAATAGAAGGGAAAGAAATTTAAAATCTATGAAGCTTCATAAATACCCTCAACTTTACTCCAAGGCCTGTTTTCGTCCAGGGTTAGATTTTTCAATTATTTTCACTTGTTTTACTTTGTTGTACATGACATCAGAATGCATTTCATTTCATTGTATACAAATAGAATGCAACATTTCAATTCTCTGGTTGTACACAGTGTAGAGACGCACCATTCATGCAATCATACATGTACCTAGGTTAATGATGTCCATCCCATTCCACCATCTTTCCTATACCAATAACCCCTCTCTACCCTTCCCTTTGCCCAGTCCAAAGTTCCCCCATTCTTCCCATGCACCCCCCACCCCACCATAGATCAGAATCCACTAATCAGAGAAAACATTCAGCCTTTAGTTTTTTGGGATTGGCTTACTTCACTTAGGATAATATTCTCCAGCATTATCTATTTACCTGCAAATGCCATAATTTTATTCTCTTTTAATGCTGAGTAATATTCCATTGTGTATATATACCACAGTTTCTTTATCCATTGATCTATTGATGGGCATCTAGGTTGGTTCCATAGTTTAGCTATTGTGAATTCACCTGCTATAACATTGGTGTGGCTATGTCACTACAGTATGCTGACTTTAACTGCTTTGGGTATAGACCAAGGAGTAGGATAGCTAGGTCAAATAGTGGCTCCATTCTAAGTTTTCTAAGGAATCTCCACAATGCTTTCCAAAGTGGTTGCACCAATTTGCAGTCCCATGAGCAATGTATGAGTGTACCTTTTTTCCCCACATTCTCTCCAACACATATTATTGCTTGTATTCGTGATAACTGCCATTTTGACTAGGATGAGATGAAATCTTAGGGTAGTTTTCATTTGCATTTCTCTAATTACTGGAGAAGTTGAACACATTTTCATATATTTGTTCATTGCTTGTATATCTTCTTCTGAGAGTATCTGTTTAGTTCCTTAGCCCATTTATTGATTGGGTTGTGGTTTGTTTTCTTGTTTTGTTTTTGTTTTTTGGTATTAAGGCTTCTGAGTTCTTTAAATATCCTGGAGATTAGTGCTCTATCTGATGTGCGTGTGGTAAAAAATTTGTTCCCCTATTGTTTGTAGACTCTGTCTTCACCTCAATTATTGTTTCTTTTGCTGAGAAGAAGCTTTTTAGTTCGAATCCATCCCATTTATTGATTCTTGATTTTATTTCTTGCACTTTAGGGGTCTTGTTAAGGAAGTTAGGGCCTAATCTGCCATGATGAAGATTTGGGCCTACTTTTTCTCTAATAGGTGCAGGGTCTGTGGTCTAATTTCTAGGTCATTGATCCACTTTGAGTTGATTTTTGTGCATGGTGAGAGATAGAGGTTTAATTTGATTTTGCTACATATAGATTTCCAGTTTTCCCAGCACCATTTGTTGAAGAAGCTATCCTTTCTCCAATGTGTGGTTTTGGTGCCATTGTCTAGTATGAGATAACTGTATTCCTATTCCATACCATTGATCTACATGTCTATATTGGTGCCAATACCATGCTGTTTTTATTACTGTTGCTCTGTAGCATAGTTTAAGGTCTGGTACTTTGATGCCTCCTGCTTTACTTTTTTTTTTTTTTTTTTTTTTTTTTTTTTTTTGGCTAAGGATTGCATTGGCTATTTTGGCTCTTATTTTCCAAATGAATTTCATGACCGCTTTTTCTAGTTCTATGAAGAATGTCATTCAGATTTTACTACAAATGTCATCAAATCTGTATAAAAGTTTTGGTAGTATGGCCATTTTGACATTATTAAGTCTTCCTGTGCAGGAAGAAGAAATCTTTCCATCTTCTAAGGTCTTCTTCAAGTTCTTTCTTTAGTGTTCTGTAGTTTTCATTGTAGAGGTCTTTCACTTCTTTTGTTAGATTGATTCCCAAGTGTTTTATATTTTTGAAGCTACTTTGAATGGGGTCATTTTTCTAATTTCTCTTTCAATGAATTCATCACTTATGTATAGAAATGCATTGGATTTAAGGGTATTGATTTGATATCCTGCTACTTTGCTGGATTCATTTATTCTAAAAGTTTTCTGGTAGAATTTTTTTAAAGCCCATGAATATTAGTATGGCTAGTACAGTTAATTAATACTCACATACATTGCTAACTTACACAACATATTTTCCTTAGACTAAATAAAACCAAGAGAAAATGTTGTTAGAGACCTATGATGTAGGTACATTCCAAATGCTTTCTATTAACTAGATAGCACCAACCTACAGATCCTAAAAAGAACCAGACCACCATGATCTGCCCATGCTTTTAAAAAACCAAACACACCAGGTTGACACCACCCCCCATATTTCTCATGTTCACTATCTACAAAGCTTCTTTTAAAACAAGAACCCAAGACTGCAAAAGTGCTTCTCACTTCTGTCCCTTCCAGTGTGTATTCCTTGCTTTCCTGAATGAATCTCTGCTTGTACTTCTGACATTTCTGAAAATTGTCTGCAACCTATGTTAGGACTCTGAAAGTTTTAGTCAGCATTTTCAGTGCTGTGACTAAAAGACCCTGACAAGTACAACAATAGGGGAGGAAAGGTTTATGTGAGGGCGCATAGTTTCAGAGGTCTCAGTCCATAGACAGCAGGCTCCATTTCCCAGTGCTCCAGATGAGGCAGAACATCATGGCAGAAGAGTGTGGTGGTAGAAATCGTCTTACATGATGATCAGAGAAGAGAGAGAGAGAGAGAGAGAGAGAGAGAGAGAGAGAGACTCCACTTGCCAGATACAAAATATATACCCCAAGGACATGCCTCCAGTGACCCACCTCCTCCAGCCACACCCTACCTGCCTTCAGTTACCACCCAGTTAATCCCATCAGGGGATTGATTCACAGATTGGGTTAAGACACTCAGAACCCAATCACTTCTCTTCTAAATTTTCTTCCATTGTCTCAGACATGAGCTTTTGGGGCACACCTCACACCATAACAGGATGAGTTGAGATCCCCTTCTGTCCTGGGGGAACCTCCTTAGGCCCCTATCTAATGACAGGCCTGCCTTCATCAGAGCCCCTCAGATAGGGTTGGTCTGGATACCTCCTGGTAGGGAACAGACAAACGTGAGAGGTGGGAACATGAGGTTAAGGAAATAGTTTCATAAACTGGGTCCACTGTGCTGACCCTGTTGCTGCCTGAAGTGAATGCCGCTTGGAGCAACAATGCTGCGGGAGAAAACTCGGAGGCAGGATGAAAATGAAAAAGGGTCTTTCATTCTTCTTCTCTCTCCGGCTTCAGCAACCTCTCGAACTCTAACCGCTCTGACTCCTTTCAACCAGCAACCTTCTTCTTCTTCTTTCCGCCTCTAACCAACCTCACTAACCACAATCTTAGCTATCTCCTTGATTAGGGCTCCTCAGACCCCCATATGCTTTTTTTAAAAAAACACAATTTAGCTGCAGTTCTGCCTGGCTTAAGTCAACAGGATATGTTACATTTCTCACCAAACAACCTCTCATGTGCAGGGAAATGCAGGCCTAAAATGCCCATAAAAAGAACTCAAGTTAGGGCTGGGGTTGTAACTCAGTGGTAGAGTGGATGCCTAGCACATATGAGGCACTAAGTTCAGCCTTCAGCACCACATAAAACTAAATAAAAACTAAAGGTATTGTGTTCATCTACAACTAAAAACAATTTTTTTTTTTTAAATAGAACACAAGCCGGGCATGGTGGCACACGCCTGTAATCCCAGCACTTGGGAGGCTGAGGCAAGAGGATCTCGAATTCAAAGCCAGCCTCAGCAATGGCGAGGCACTTGGCAACTCAGTGAGACCCTGTCTCTAATAAAATATTAAAAAGGGCTGGGGATGTGGCCCAGTGGTCAATTGCCCCTGAGTTCAATTCCCAGTACCAAAAAAAAAAGAACACAAGTTACCCTGAAGGGGAAGACTTTGTGATCTCTATACAGCCTAGATCCCAGAGCTCAGGGAGATAAGGATAATACCCCCTAACCATAAAACCTGTAAAAACCAGTCAGCATGGGTCAAAGTAACTTAAAATTCTCGTGTGAATGGGCAATTGAAAGTCTGATGCAATCCTGCTGTCAGTTAAAAGTCCAGAGGTGGACCTGCATGGGACTCTCTGGAAAATTCCCTGGGACCACCAATAAAACTGGAGGGCAGGAGAGGTGTACCATCATTATCTCTGAAAGGACCCATGTCTCCCTTGAGAGGGGAGGGTTCCCTTTCCTCCTTCCCATCCCTTCTAATAAACTCCTGCCTGTTCCTTTGAGCAGCTTGTCCAAAATCTTTCTGGTGTGAGCACAAGAATCAAGGTTTGAAGAGGGAGTTTCTGTGGTGCCTCAGTTTTGCGGCAGGTCAGTGCCCTGTAGCACCTCTGGGGTTTCCTCTTGGCAATTTCCCATCCATCCATGTCCTACTCTGCTCCTTGACTATAAATTCCCAGTTTTCTTGTATTTGGACTTGAGCCCAATCTCTCTTCTTCATGCAAAACCCCATTGCAGTGCTTCCTACTCCTCAGACAACAGGCCTGAAGAAAGTCTGCCTTACCCTCCTGTACCAAGTGTCTGGGATAATTTTTTCTTCTAACAGGTCACACTGAACAAGGTGTTCAATTGTTAGGGGACAGACAGATGTGAGTGGTGGGAACATGAGGTTAAGGGAATGATTCTGTTTTTTTGGCTCTGGTTTCCCAAAAAAACAACAAGGCTGTCAGCCCTTACTGGAGGCTCTCAGCCCAGTCAGCACACAGGAGTCCACCAGGAGCTTCATAAACCAGAATGCCTGGGCCCCACACCCAGCTCAGATTTAATTGTTTAGTGCTGTTCCATAGTGAGGATGGAGAGTCAAAAGCTCCAGATGATTCAAATATGCAACCAACCCAGCACAGAGCTCAGCTGACCCCTAGTGAAGCCAGCTGGTAATAAACACCACTCACCTGCTCAAACTCCTATTTGTTGTTTAAAGTCTCTTTCCACATGGGAGCTGACAAGGATCACCAGTCATCTGAGGACCAGAGGCACAAAAAAATAAAAGCTGCTCAAAGGACTCAGACTACTCAGAGCAGAGAAAGCACATGTCATATATAAAAGAAGCATTACCATCCTCACAGAAATAGGTGAAATGATATTGCAGTAACAGCATGGTATTTAAAAAGGAACATTGAGAGGATATATTAGAACTCTTAGGAATTAAAGCTACGATGGCAGAAATGAAAAACCCAACAGAAGGATTAGAACATGAAGCTGAGGACTTTCCCCATGAGCAAATCCAAAAGATGAAAAATAGGACAGAAACTAGAAGACTTTTAGAAGAGCAGCTCAAAAGATTCACATTTGGACAAAACACGTTGGCAAAAAAGAAGACACAAGCTTTTATTTAAAAATGGAGAGGGGATCATCAACAAAGTAATCTAAGAAAATATCCCATCACTAGGATATTGCTACTGGACATGGGAGCTTTTGACTTGGGGAGGGCAAAAACGAAACTGAGTCATGGGAACGTGAATCTCCAGGCAGGGCGTTAACTGCAGCTTTAGCCAAAGTGGGCGGAGGGGCTCACCTGAGGGGAGACAGCCTGAGTGAGGAACCAGGCTGCTGCCTGAGCCCAGGGAGATGCAAGCTCTTATTGACTGGCTGAGGGGGGCTAGGCCCTAGTAGACTTCTCTGGCCAGAGGTTCCTTTTTGCAAGGGACTCAGGCCCCCAGGCAGTTCTGACCAAGGTGTCTTCTTGCAGCTGGCGCCATCCTCCTGTGCACACATCCTGCCTTGTGGCTCAAACTGGGCCTTAGGACAGGTCTGAAGGGTGCTGGGTGCTGGGCTGCTGTAGCTGCTGAGGAAGCACAAGGATGGGGTAGGAGGAAGCACACACCAGATCCGACTGACAGTCAGCACGTCTACATGCAGAGCTGAGTAGAATCTGACCCAAGGTGAAGGCAGCAAAGGGGACAGACATCATGTGGAAACTGAAAACCATTCCAGTCACCCATGGGCAGCTGCAGGCCCATGGGGAGAGTCCATGTTTTCAGTGAAAGTGAACTTCAAGTCCCTGAAAAGTAACCTAGGCAACCGTTATCATCATAACCACATGTCAGAGGTGGTCTCCATGTCAGAACTGGTGGGAAATTAATAATGTATTGTCCAGCTCTGTGACCTCCAAAATCAGTGACTTTCAGGTTGATTAAGAATGAATGGAGCTGGGCTGGGGTTGTGGCTCAGTGGTAGAGTACTCACCTAGCACGGGTGAGGCACTGTGTTCAATCCTCAGCACCACATAAAAATAAAGGCATTGTGTCCATGTACAACTAAAAATGTATTTAAAAAAAAAAAAAAGAATAAGTGAATCTAGAAGATTTATTTAAGTTGTCCCCCAGTAACTATTTCAACTTATATAAATGTTTTGCTTCAATGGTTTTTATCAGAGCCTCACAAACAGGTCTGTTGAAAAGAGCAAGAGGGCCAAGAGTAAGTGGTGCACACTTATAATCCCAACTCAGGAGGTTGAGGCAAGAAGACCTCAAATTCAAAGCCATCCTGGGCAATTTTGCAATTAAAAAAAAAAAAAAAAAAAAAGCATGGCAGGGCACAAGTGTAGAGAAGCCACATGTCATACTACAAAGATTAGTAGAGAGCAATGGTTTATTGGCCCCAGGGATTTATTTCCTTGTTGCAGCCCTTGTCCCACCATAATGGTCCCTGACTCTCCACAAACACTGGCTCTGTCTCTGGCTGGATGTGTGACCTTGAGCAAGGTGCTTGGCCTTGAGTTTGGCTTCTTTGTGCATGAAGTCAGGCTGGAGAGTCGCTGCAAGGACCAAGCAGTGATGTGAGGAAGGTGTGTGGCCCGGGTGGATTTGATGACACTCAGTTTTCTTTCAGCCTGGCTTCTGGGCCCTGACCTGCGTAACTTCAGCTCTATTCTTAGGTCAGTTAGCCTCATGGAACTCGGGTCCCCTTCATTGTCACACAGGAAGGCTGGAGCCCCAGGATTCTGGGACCAAGTCTGCAGTGACAGCATCACAGCTGTCCCCACCCTCACCATCCTTATAAATGCAGGTACCTATGACATGCCCACCTTTGGGGTGAGCCTACCTACCATGGTAGAGTTAATGCTCTCTACAGATTTTTATCTCATCCATTCCTCCAGAGGATTCCAGAAGAGGTTCTGTTATGGCTCTTTCTTTAGCTGAGGACACTGTAGCCAAAAGAGTCAAGTTCCTTGCTGGGGAGTCCACAGCCAGGGAGAGACAGAGGCATATCCATACCTGAGTCTGTTCATTCCAACCCACATGTTGAGCCAAATCAGCTAAACTGCAGCGTGATCTCTGCCTGTACTAGATGACTGGCCTTCTAATTGGCTGTTTTGCAGCAGGTGTTACAATATGCAGACCCACCCCTGTCTGTTGCAGGAAAGAAGCACCAAGCATGGTGGGCAGGGTCAGCTGGAGAGCAGGGAAACCATCTTTGTGTTGCACATTTACTGTTGATCTTTTAATATGTAGAGACTGAGTGTTATAGGATTGGGTTTATGTGGGGTGACCAGCCTTTCCAGTTTGCCTGAGACTAGGACTTTCCCAGTGCACAGAACTTTCAGTGCTAAAACCAGAAGAGTCCCAGGAGCACCAGGACATTTAGTCACCCTAGTGGTGAGTGATTTAAAACCCAAAATAATAGTGACTCAAAACAAGAATCTCTTTCTTATGTTAAAGTCCAGATAGGAGTCAAAGGGCTGCAGTGGCAGATCACAGTTCTCAGGAATTGAGTCTCTTGCTATTTTGTCACCCTGCCATTCTCAATTTATGGTTTTCCACCTCGTGAACCAAGAAAGCTGCACTAACTCCAGTTATCATGCCCATATTCCAGCCAGCAGAAAGAGTAAAGAGAAGGGCACCCCCTGGAACTTGTGTCCACCACTTCTGAGTGTTTCCCATTGGCCAGAACTTGGTTTGAAGTAGGACAGACGAGGCTGGACACTGAAGAATTAGCAGGAAGCAGGTTCATTGGCTACAGCCAGGTCCAGAAGAGGGTCTTTGCCTAAATCCATTCATCCCTCTGAACCCCAAGTCCAGAAATCTTTAGAACTTCATACCTAGTGTGTAGGGAAGGGGAGCTCAGAGGCTCACAATTTGCAGAAGTCTACATAAAAGTTTTTTTTTTTTTTTTTTAACTGTAGTAGATAATTAACCCAGACCTGAATAAACCCAGGACACTCTTTGAAAATTAGCTCTTGGGAAAGGGAGAGTTCTCCCCGTCCCCGCCTGCTGATTTCCAAGGAACCTAATCAGCAACATTCAGTTTTACCTTTTGGATTGTAAAAGCCTTTTCCTAGGATCTAACTACTTTCCTTTGAAGTGTAAACACCCCTTTGAAGGCTCCAGGCCTAAGTCTCCCATTCTGCCTTTATAAACACACCTCCCGCCTGAAAACTCTTACATGCAATCACTTATCGTTTTAGACAGAAAATTTATGACACTAGATAGCCCATAAACATTGTGAGAAACTAGTAAAGGGGTGTTCAGCATCTGGAGTGCTGATCTCCGGGCCTGTGGCCAAATTTAGCCATTGCAAGATAGAGCAACCAGAAATAGGAAGCTTAACTACATTTGAACTCTTTTGCAGAAATTCTTGCTGATGATCTAAGAACAATTATGGTGAGGGTCGCTGGAGAAGCTTAATTAAGATTTTCTGTAAAGGAGGGGGAGCCACTACAGGTTATGTGGCCAAATCTTGCTGGGAGTTTTGGTCTCTATTCAGGACGTGTGCCAGGTGAAGAAGCAGGAGTTCTATTATTGCTGCTCTTAAGTCAGTGGAAACGGTAATACCACTGGCCAGTGAGGTGTCCCAGCTTCCAGGGCTGACTCCCTCCTCCCACAGCTTCCCCATGTAAGATGGGAGGGAGGGACTCAGAGACCACTTGGAGTTTGTCCAGCTGCAGTGCCCCGTGACTCTGGCCAGCAGTTCCCACAGTGTATACACCAAGCTCTGGAAAATGCTTAGCAAGGCAAAAGAAGGCCCACTCCTTTGCTGTGGGACTTCTCAGAGCTTTCGCCATGCCAATGTGCCTTGGCTTGACCCTGGGTGCCTTGAGATTGTTTTTCTGGAAATATCTGGTGTGCGGCACATTTTGCAGAATGGCATTCTTGCTGCACTTGGGGGTCCCTCTGTCCCACCTTGGACCTACACCTTCATTCCAACCTCTCACACTCCTGCCCTGAACAGTGAATCTCTTCATTAAGAGGGACTCTTGTAGGCTGGGAGTGTGGCTCAGTGGTAGAGTCCTTGTTTAGCATTTGCCAGGTCCTGGGTTCAACAACAACAAAGAGGACCTTTGCTGTTCCTCCTATCTGCCTCCAAGACCCACTCCTGCCAGTCCTGATGCCTGAGGGTGTGATGCCCTGCTCTCTGTGCCTCCCTCATGGTCCAGGGCCAGAGCCCCATGGCCAGAGAGAAGCAGCAACCACCCTCAGGGCAGTGTCCTGGCTCACAGGTGCTGCAGGGGGTGGTGGAGGAGGACAGCAGGGGTGAGGCTGTCCCGCCCTGCTTCCCTTTGTAGTCAGCACCCAGGGAGCACAGGGAGAGAAGCAGGAAGAGGGCAGAGAGACAATCAGATTTGACTTTGTATAAGGCCACTCAGATCAGGTGACAGAGAGGCTCACAATCCAGCCTGCCCCACTTACCCGGGGGGTGCAGCTGCATTGGATTTGGTAGTCACCATCTAGGTGGCACAAAGTCTCACAAGGACCAGTGGTCCTGCCCACCCTGGGAGAGATGAAGTGGCTCTTGCTCCCTGATCCATGTCCTAGCCCAGAGTCTCTGCAGATGAGGGAACTGAGCCTGGGTGGTGCCCACTCTGGATGCTCAACTCTGGTCACAGGGTCTACAGGCTCAGCCTGGGGGTGAAGGAGGAAGAGGTGGACTCAGATAGCACCCCTTGCCTTGTGAGAAGACCATGCACTTGAGTCCAACCCTCACCACCTGTGTGGCCCTGGCCATGCCACACATGTCTTAGAGGGGCTTGTGCTGCCTGCTCTGCAGATGCTGTGTGGCCACAAGAAACAACCCTGCTCACGGGGCTCTGAGCTGGTGCAGCATGAGGGCTGCAGGTGGGCTCACATGCCTCCTCTTGGGCTCTCTCTCCCTATCCCTGCTCCTAGCAGGTGGTCTTTACCTGCCTAAAGAATGCTCTGCAGAGACCCCAGAGGAGGTGAGTGACACTGCCTAGGAACCCCCCACTTAAACAATGCCCTGCTGTGGTTGTGAGGACCTGTGATCACCACACATTGCTATGGGCTGACTCCACCTAATGAGGTAGGGATGAGCTGGGAGCACTGCCAAGAGGCCATGGATGGAAGGATCTGAGTAGGGAGTCACACACTCACCTGTCCAAGCCTTGGCTTCCTCTGTGCAACAGGATGTTGATACGTGCCTCTCCAGATTAAAGGATCAGAGCTGAGGAGTGGGCAGTGTGTGGGACCTGGAAGGTTCTCAGAGGCAGCTTCTATGATTAGCAAGACTCGAGCAGGAAGGCAGGGTGTGATAGCCAGCCTTCCATGACTGTGACAAGATACCTGAGAAAAACAACTTAAAGGAGGAAAGATTTATTCTGGCTCATGGTTTCAGAGGGTTCAGCCCATGGTGGGCTGGCTTCATTGTTTCTGGGCCTGTGGTGAGACAGAATATAATCATGGAGAGGATGTGGCAGAGCAAAACTGCTCAACTCATGGCAGCAGGGAAGCATGGGGGCTGGGGTGGATAGAGATAAGGTATAGTCCTCAAGGGCCACAGCCCAAAGGACCAACCCCCTTCAACCAAGTCCCATTTCCTACAGTTTCCACCACATCTCAGTAGTTCACTCATTCATTCACTGAATCCATAAATTAATTAATCCACCACTGATATCAGAGTCCTCATGATCCAACCACTTCCCTAAAGCCTCACCTCTGAATATGGATGGCTGCCAAATCTTCTATGCATGAGCTTTTAGAGGACATTCCAGGTCCAAGCCATAACACAGGGGCATCTGGTGCTCTGCTCAACTCACCCCACCCCTGAAAAATGGAGCTTGGGTCCAGCAGGGCCAATGGGCAGGGAAGGAGCAGAGCCTTGGCAGCTGGACCTGAGCCAGGAGTCTCAGGGTCAGCCCTGGTGAGAGGCACTTCAGCCTGGCTCTGAGACTTCTGGCTGAAGCCCAGGGAGGTGGGGAAGAGGAGGCAGGAAGGAGCTGCGTGAGCATGGAGAAAGGTGAGGTTGAGACCTGGGTGTGGTGTCAGCCAGGTAGTCAGTGAAGGTAGGAGTGAGAAGGGGACGTATAGAGGTGCACTCAGCGTGAGGTAGGAGCCACAGAGGACCACATCTGTGACATCAGGACCTCACGGGCACCAAAGACTTGGCTGTCTCCATTGGAACAGCCTTTAACCAGGTTTCGGCAGAGGACTCCGGCAAATGCCTAGCTGTGGGTCCTGGCCATTGATGCCCCTGAGCTGCAGAACCCAACAGCTGCTCAGGGGTCCTCATGCACCCCAATAGCTCAAAGACACGGTGAAAGGCCATAGGCCAGATGTGGGCCTAGGGTCTGGGGATCCAAACAGACAGGCAGAAGGAAAAGGGATGAGAGGTAGGAATGGGTGTGCAGGTCCCACTCCTGATAGGGCTGGTGGGGCTGCTCTGGGTCTCCTGATCACACAGCCTGGGAAGGAGGCGGGCCCTGTGTTGAGTGGCATAGCAGCAGGTAGTGTCAGACACTGAAGCCCAGACCCCCCCACCCCACCTCCCAAGGCTTGGCTCAGCCAAGCTGGCATCCAAAACCAGGCCCATGCCAAACTCACTGGCATCTGTCCTATTCCCAACTCTGGAATAGGACTTGGGTGGTGGCCCTCACAGAGGGCAGTTGACGAGACCCATTGCTTGACTGGTTGTGAGCTTCCTTGCCCCTCTCCTGCAGCTGGAAGAGGCCTGGACACTGTGTTGTTGGGACAGCTGGAGAGCCCAGGGGGCTTCATCCTAAGCACACTCCAGGACCCCTCAGGCACCTTGTATGGATGGAGAGGAAGAAAGTCCCAGAGGGAGTGTCTCCTGGGTTCTCCATCACCCTGCTGAGCCCATAGCCTCCTGCATTTTCTCCCACGTCTCTGAGAGTGACCCCCCTCAGAGCTGTCCCCACTTACATGTGATCTGCAGTGTTCCTTCAGTGTCAAAAATTGAGGTGGAGAAGCCCAGCCCTCGTTTCCTCAGCCTCCCCACGTGTGTGGCTCCACCTGTAGAGCACTCTATCTTTTCCCTCAGGAAGGACCTAGCGAGCCCCAACCATCCCACCAAGTCTGCAGTGTTGACAGTCATGGCTCTAATTAGGATAGAGAGTGACCACTGTGCCACGAGACTGTCTAGCAGAGGCACTCCTCCAGCCCAGGAGTGGACGTTCCGGGAGAGGTCTGCAGGATCAGGCTTCCCTCCCAGGGAGAGGACCTGGCATTGAAGCTTGAGCTGCGCTGTGTGTTTGTTGGCTTGCTGACAGGCCTGGCTGTGAACTTTCAGGAGAGGGTCCTGCCTTGGAGCAGGACTCTTCCTGAGGTAGTGCAGGCTGTGTGTCCTTCTCCACTGCCACTGACAGCTGTGCTGCTTTGGGCTGTTTCTGCTCCCTCTATGCTCCAACCTCCTATAAAATGACCCTCTGTAAAATGAGGATGGTGACCATCACTAGCACATAATGCAGTGAGGATATTTTAAATTATACATAAAGTGCTTGGAAGAGCTCCTGGCTGCTGGCTGTTGTGTGATGTTGATATTAGCAATATCACTCTTTCTGAGGGAAGCTGCTCTCTAGGGTAACCAAAGACGTAGAAAAGCTACCCTTAACTTCGCCTTCCTGAAGCATTCTTTGGGCCTTTTTTCTCATCTATAAGATGAGAGAGATGGACTGAACTCAGGCAGGTCTCACCCAGCTGTACCCTGCAGAGGTTCTACAGAATGCAGGGCAGGGGGTCTGGGCTGAGAGAGAAGTCCTCAGCACAGGACCAGAGGCTGGGCCTTGCCTCAGGCAGAGACCAGGGCTCTTTCGTTTGTCTTCCTTCTGCCTGGGCTTGCTGGGTCACTCCCAGCTTCTTCCTAGGGCAGGATTTCTTCTGATGGGGGTTTCCCCAACAAGGCTGTGTGTTTCTGTGTATGGCAGGGGCATGGACACTGAGCAGGAAGAGCCCAAGGTCATGGTGGGACCACCAGACCAGGGCTACTCCTGCTCAGTCCCAACATCCTGCGCTCATCCCCTTCCAAGCAGAGCACACCGGACAAAAGTAAAACTCATTAAGACAGAGTTTATGAGGCACAGAGAGCATCTGGTGTGGCCCCACACTGAGCAAGATCATCTTATATATTCTCTTCTAATGATAAAACTTAGGATAAAAACAATGCTCATTGTAAAAAAGAAGAAAGAAAGAAAGAAAGAAAGAAAGAAAGAAAGAAAGAAAGAAAGAAAGAAAGGAAAGAAAGAAAGAGGCTTTACAAAAGTATGAGTTCTTTTCTTTATTTTATGTAGTGCTGAGGATCAAACCTGGGGCCTTGAGCATATGCTCTGAGCCCAAGAAGAACCTTTTATTCTCCACAATCCCATACCCCGGATAAAACTGGTATCAACATTTGGGTGTTTATGCTTTTAGTCCTGTGCATACTTATGAACTACCTGCAAAAAAATTTGGAGAAAGATATATGTAAACTTGCTAAAAATGTGACATACTGTGTACATGCTGGTGAATTATGTCTGGTAACATGAAAAGTGAGTTTCAGGCAAGGAAATCTTTGCAGACCTTCTATCAAGTCCTGGAGAGGAGCAAGAGGCCCCGTGTCTCACTTTGTACTTTCGCACCTTCGGAGTCTCCTCATCCTGGATAGTACTGGCCTGGACTCCTCTCTGTGGGGAAGCGAGAACACAGATAAATAATCTTCACTCACATTCTCCAAGTGGTCCAATCCATCAAATCAACCCAAGTCTCTCTTTGCATATTGCTCTTATGGGCTCAGAATGTTTTAATCAAGAAGTATAGTGAGGCAGCCACAAGCAATTTAAAAGAAATTCATTGTCTTCCCACATGTCTCAAAGACACCAGAACCCCTGCACATGATCTAAAGTCCCAACCCCCACAACCTCCTCACCTCCAGCAGTCCCCTAGCTCCACTGGTCACCCCTCAACATGACCTCTGGCCAGCCCCTCACCGCCTTTGTCATTCATCCTGCCCTCTGAACTTCACCTTTCAGACTGACCTGTCTCCTTTCCCAGCAAGAATTTGTCCTTTTGCAGGGGAGGGAATGGACAGTGGCAATGAAAGTCTCTTTACTGTAGTGACATACTGATAAGTTTGATAAAGGTCGTCCCAGTGCACAGATGCATCTTTTTAAGTTTGACTTTCTTCAAAAGTAACTTTTGCCTGAAATTAGAAGTGATCTTCATGTGAACCAACAATGGATTTGTAAAGTCAAGTTCATTAAAGAAAGTTTCCTTTCATCTAAGGTGGAGAAAAACCATACGAGGCTCTGAAACCAACAGATATGGGGTGCACCTGGCTCTGTCAGTAGCAGGTGAGCTAAGTTTCTTACTTCTCTGAGTCTGTTTCCTCATGTTTGCACCCCTTGAAGAGCATGCTGCAGAACAAGAAGCTCCTCAGTAAATGTGTCTCCTCGCCTTGGCAGGGCCTCCTGGAGAGCCCACCTCAACTGTGCTCAGAGGAGGTCACCTTTCAGCAGGTCTCCAGGAGGTGCTAGCTTGGGGCCAGCACAGAGGAGGTAACATAGAGGGGCTGCTCGGCAGCCAGCCACTGAGGCTTCAATAAAGAAGTCACTGCTCTGTGTGTAGATGCCACTCCTGAGCAGCTTTCTGAGCCCCCCAAAAGAGAAGACAGTGTCACCTCAGCAGTCTTTGTAGGTAGGAGGTCGGACCCTAGGGGTTTTTTATGGATAGAGAAAATGGGGTCCAGGGAGGTCAGAGTCAGTTAAGGGCAGAAAGAGGTGCAGCGGTGTGTCCCTCTATATTCGGCTGCCTCATTGTGTGTCCTCCACACCCCTTGCTCTTCCCAGCTTTTCAAAGCCCCTAGAGAAATACTGTCTCTGTTCCCAGATCAGACCAGCCAAAGCCTCTGTGGGCAAAGCCCTCAGCCCACAGAAAAGGACACTACTGTGGAGCCTAGGAGTAATACCCCACCCCACAGTCTGCTCCAGCCCAGCTTCCCATCTCCATCCATCCAGCGTCTCTCTGGACTCTGCTCTCACACATCCTGCCTGCTGGAGAAGTCGGCTGGTTCCTCCTTCAAATTACATTCTATGGGCACTTCTTGCCACATTATTACAACCACCTGCCAAAATTTCTAGCCTCCATTATAGCAATTGTTCAACTGGTCTCCTGAACCTGTCTATTCTTGGCGGGGAAGTTGGAATGAAGTGTTTTAAATATATCAGATCATGTCACTCCTTGTCTCTGTGCTCGCCAATGTCTCAATAACAGCCCAAGTTTCCCAGTGGCCTTAAGGCTTCCCACAATATAACCCAAGACCCCTGCCTGCATCTTCCTCCCTCCCCTCTGCTTCAGCCAACTGCTCTGCAGATACGCCAACGCCTCCTGTGCCAAGGACTCTGCACCTGCTCTGGGCTGTGTGGGATACCTTCCAGATTCTCACTGTTGATAATTGCCTATCTTCCTTCCTGTCTTGGCTCATATAGTATTTTTTTAATTGGTTCTTTTTAGTTTTACATGTTAGAATTAATTCTGATATAATTACACAAGCAAGGAATACATCTTATTCTAATCAGGACCCCATTCTTGTGGATGTACATGATAGTGGGATTCACTATGGTGCATTCATATATGTATATAGGAAAGTTATTACGGATTCATTCCACTGTTTTCCTTTTCCTATCTCCCCTCCCTTCTCTTCATTCCCCTTTGTCTCATCTACTGAATACTATTCTTCCCCTCTCCCCCCACTTATTGTGGGTTAGCTTCCACATATTAGTTAAAACATTTGACCTTTGGCCTTTGGGGGACTGGCTTATTTCACTTAGGATGACAGTCTTCAGATTCATCCATTTACTGGCCAATGTCCTAAAGTCATTCTTCTTTATGACTGAGTAATACTCCTTAATGAGATCTACCTTCCCTCATCCACCCTGGGAAATTGCAAACTGTGCCCTGCCCAGCACTCCTAGTCTACCTGAATTTTTCTATAGCACTTAGTGTCTTCCATGCTACCATATAATCTAGTGATTTATGATGTCAAGGCACTGGGAACACAGCTGTGCAGGGAACTCATCCTATTCTTTCAGAGCTGACATCTGGAGTGGGAGAGGGGGTGGGCATTAAGCAAAAATCACACCCATCACTCTGCTAATTCCAACTGTGATGCATGTAGTACAAGAGACTGCCAGGAGGACAGCATTCTCAGCCTGAATGAGCCCTAGGATTCCACTTCTGCCAAGCAAACTGATCATATAGCACTACTCCCCCCAGGGAGGGAGAAGGGAGTGCTCAGGAAGAGTAGATGGAAGCAGCACACCCAAAGGTCTCAAGATTCTCCCAGGGTTAACATCAATGAGATATGGACAAACTGCTTTGTGCACCTTAAAATACAAAATATGAAGTGGACTCACCTGCATGCTTTACAGGCAGAGTGACTGTTAACTTTCAGTTGTGAAAACCTGACATGTCTGCTTCAGAAGATGATGTAACAAAGAGTTCCAGAGCAGGTGCCAAATCTCATGGAGTCCTCACAACCACCATACTATTTTCTGTTGTACAGGAGAGGAAGTTGAGACTTCAGCAATACTAAGGAGCCGCCAAGGCCACAGAACTAAGTAGTTGAATGACCCAGTCCTATCTTATTTCCCTTATCCCACTCTTTGAGAGTTTCTCAAAACAAGAGAAAGAGAGAATGAGAGAAAAAGAGAATAAGAGAGAGAGAGAGAGAGAGAGAGAGAGAGAGAGAGAGAGAGAGATAGATCCTGGTATTTTGTGTTTAACAATTGCCTGCCTGCCTGCCTACCTACCTTCCTTCCTTCCTTCCCTTCAAAATAACGAGAGAGGAAGATCCTGGTATTTTGAGTTAATATTCAGACTGGATACTAGAGAACATATAGCTTCTTCAATCCCAAATGTCCTCTCTGCATACCCAGAAAACTGGTGCTTCTCACCCAACATTATTGTCCTAGGAAACAATGGAGCTTGATGTTTAAAATAATTGTACAGGCTGTAGATACAGTTCAATGGTAGAGTGCTTGCCTAGCAAGCATAAGGCCCTGAGTTCATCCCCAGCACTGCAAGGAATAACGTTACTAGTTTTAATTGCTATGCAGGTAATCTGCCCATTTAGAAAACTTGTTTACTGTGTGATAACACAGTAAATTTTCGTTAGTAGTTACAAGATCTTTCTAAAGGGTTCAATTGTGCAGCATTCCTAGGATTGGTGGTGCACTCCTGTAATTCCAGCTACTTCGAATGCTGCGGCAGAAGGATCACAAGTTTGAGGCTGGCTTGGGCAATGTAGCAAGACTCTCAAGGTAAAATGGACTGGGATGTAGCTCAATGGTATACAGCTTGCCTAGCATATATGAGGCCATGGTTCAATCCTCAGTACTTGAAAAAAAAATTGTGCAGCATTGCCTAGCATTAAACTAAGTAGTTAGAACTAGTATGTAGGTTACTGTGAATAAATGAAGAACAATACATGTTCATTAACATATCTGGAATAGACCACAGTCAGTACTAACACTGAGCATTTCTTACATGCACAGGGCATAATGGACATAAACTAGCATAATCCTTGGGGTCACCCTAGAAAGGTTGGTTTTGTTTTAGTTTGGTTTTGGTACTGGGATTGAAGCCAGGAGCACTTAACCACTGAGCCACATCCCCAGGCCCCCCCCCCTTTTTTTTTGAGACAGGGTCTAAGTTGTCTAGGGCCTGGGTAATAAATTACTAAGCCTGGCCTCAAACTTGCAGTCCTGCCTGCCTCAGCAGAGTTGCTGGGATTTAAGGCATGCGCCACCATTCCCGATGTGAGGTGTTGGGAGTATTTCATTTTATCAATAAGGACATGAGATTTAACCAAAGCCAGGGAGGCCAGACACTGACTAAAGCCACTTTTAACTCTTCATGCTACTTCTGCCTTTTCAGACAGCAGAGACAAGGCACATATTGCATATGACATGGAAATCAATATTAGAGATAATTTGTTTCAGTTCTCGTTTATTGATGAGGAAAACAGAGCTCCTAAGAAGTGATGGGACTGGGGTCTCCTCATTCAACCCACAGACCTTCCCATTATATTTTCCATGATCTATCTTAAAGATTTTAAAATGTTCTGAAAGGGATTGCTTTGTAAGAATTTCTGGAATTGCTGTTACTGCAATCTCAAACAGAACTGGAATGACATATTAATTCAAGACCTAAATTTAAGTACAAATGCTAATTGTCCTTATGACAAGTATAAAATATGTGAAACAATCTCTAATTTGCCCCTTTTTTAAAAAATTTAATTCAGTATTGCAGACTGAACTCAGGAAACTCTACCACTGAACTGTATCCCCATCCCCTCTTTTAAAGAGGGGATCTTGCTCTTGCTTAAGTCACCCAGGATGCCCTTGAACTTGTTATCCCCCTCAGTCTCTCAAATCACTAGGATTACAGGTATATGCCACCCTACATGGCTAGTCCAAAACATTTTTTAATCCAAATCTTTTAAAGTGAGAAAATGACCAGTTGAGTCACTGATTCACATTTGAGGGCTGCAGAAATGGGACAATAAATAATAGTTGGTAAATGATTCAGTGTCTTGGGTGTCTTACCCCATTATGGTGAGGAGAGTAGAGATATGCCAGAGATGTTTTAGAGGTAAGAGACCAGCTTAAGAGTGATAAAATCTACCTACACCAGAATGGGGCCTTATCTCCCCCCAGGAGGCAGGGCAGACCCTGCCAACTAATCCTGGCCTTCTTTCCTGATAAGTCTGTGCCCAGCCCCAGGAGCCTCCATCAAATGGTAGATGCTAGAGATCTGGCAGGTGAGAAGATTCCTACTTGCTATCTTTAGTTTATCTGAGCAGCAAATATTAGACCTGAAACTGAAACCATTTGGCATTAGGAATGGCTCCTTTTATCCCATAGCAGCACCATGCTCGAGGTCTTCAAATAACCTGCTCTGGTAACTAGGGGAGGGATAAGCAAATTCCGTACAGGAACAGTAATGGCCGTAACAATTCAATTCTAATGCTACAGAGCTAAAGTAGCCAAAAATAATACATAAACAAATAAGTGAGACAATGTTTCAATAAAACTTTATTTGTGAACACTGGAATTTGAATTTCATATACTTTTCTCATGCTACAAAATATTTTTTCAACCTTTTTAAAAACCATTTGTTATTCTCTTTTCCAACCTTTTTTTAAAACCATTCTCAGTTCACAGGCTATACAAAAACGGATGGTGGGTTAACAGGCCCATAGACCAGTTTTTGCTGACCCCTGGGATAGAGTTAAGGGATGTTCCCACTTATTCTTCCACATGCAGATTGTGAACTATGTTACCAAACAGACCACAGCAGTATCACTACATCTATTTCAATCATTATTTATTTGTATCCATTCGCACCATTCAAGCATTCACTTGGCACCTATTCAAATTTGGGTACTGTGCAAGTTCCTTCTTTGGGTCACTGAAGGACAATTAAGACATGGCTCCTCTCTCCAGACACTATACTTCTCCTAGTATCAGAAAAGACACCCCAAAGTGCAGTTATATTTCAGAGGTGTTCTATGAGATACTTGTATTAGGTTCTTAGGGCAATAGAAACCAAGTACCACATACTGGGTGGCTTCAGTCTGAGAACAGAAGTCTGAAATCAAAACATCAGCAGGGTTGGAACCTTCTGGAGGCTCTCAGTGACACCCTGTTCATGATTCTTCTAGTTTCTGTGGCTCGAGCAATTCTTGAGTTCCTTGGTTTGTAGATACACTGCTCACCTCTGCCTCCATCCTTCCATGGATAGCTTCTGCTTTGTGCTTTGTGTGTGTGTGTGTGTGTGTTTCCAGTTCTTTTCTCCAAAGACTTGTCATTGGATTTAGGGCCAAGATGATGTCATCTCCAAGTTCTTATTTTCATTTGTAAATACCCTTTTTCCAAATGGAGTAATATTTATAGATTCCAGAGAGATGTATGGCAGCGGGGGTGGGGGGGGCTATTCAACCCATTACAATATTCTTAGAAGATGCCTAGAAAGATGCCAATATTATCCAGAAAGTTTCATGAAGGAGGTAACATACACTGATCCTTGAAAGATGAGAGTTGGTGTTGGTCTGATAGACAAGGAGGAGAAAGGAAATCAGGTTCAGATCCCAGACAGATCCGAGTTACGGAAGTATGTGAAGTGATCTGTGAACAGCAAGGAGTTGAGCGTGGCTGGAGAACTGGGTATGAAGTGGGAAAGCATTGAGCAGGAGGCCACATAAGTCAGCAGGAATTTGGTCATGAAGGGCTGTGTGCGCCATGATCTGGTGGATGAATCCAGAAGGTTCTGTGGAAGCTGCAGTGATGTTTTTCCATGGTTACCCATTTTAACTATTACATACCTCAGACAGTCTGTCATTACACTACTGCCACATTAGATTAGACAACCTTCAAGCAGCTTCTCTCAACCAGGAGACTTAGATTTCATGATTTAGGTTTTATGACCCTTAAACTAAAAAACATGTTAGTTTCTACCACCACTGAGATCATGGCCTTCAATTTCCTCCTGGGAAGTCCCTGTTCTACTCACTCTTCTCCCAGTGGTATGGGCTGCTCTTCCTTCCACACCCCCACACTTCATGATGCTGCCCTTTCACTCCTGAAACTGAGAATCAAGCAAGCGTGCATTTCCTTCTATCACTATGTCCATAAAGAGTAAATCAAGAACAGAAGGCAAGTTAATGACAAGATCCTGGGATTATATACAAAGCAGTTTGAAAAGCAATTAAAATGATGTACAGAGACAATACTAGAGACCCAGTTGTCTGTCCCCTAACAGAAGGAAAAATTATGCAATGTATATATTCATTCCATAAAACTATACATGGGGAAAACTTCAGCAGCCTAAAAACAAAACATCAGTAAACCAAACCACACTTAGAAAAATGAAAGCTGATTTTTATTTTATCATCAACAGCCATCCTTTAAACATGAACATGCATACGTAATATTCTACGCACACATCACAGTTTTTAACGTTAGTTAATAAAGGTTAAACACACAACATACATCCTTTAAAAAAAGTCAAAATGCAAACTTAAAACTTTAAACAAAAGTCTTAACTAATTTAAAAAAAGTTTTGTGTTGGGTACCATTTGTACAACACAGTTAATTTAAACATTTTCATTTTGGCTGCACATGAAAAAGCGGCAGTAGAAAATAAAGTCATTGAAGGTTTTTAAATAGCAGAGTAGGCAGTTTTGCCATGCAGGAGAAGCAATATTAAATATTAGTTTTCAAAAAAAAAAATCCACATTTAAAAATATTTAGTTCAAGTCACAGAATTTTCTCAGTAGAGAACCCAATGCAATGCATAATTAGCTGCCTTAGATGGCCTGTTTGAAAGGACAATGTCCCCTCAGAGTATAACTTTACTGATTTTGGCACAGAAAAGAAGTCTTAAGAACAAGAACATGATTAAAAAAGAGGGAAGAGGAACTGAGGAAAGAAATAAAAGCAAGAATAAATGAGATAGTAATTGCAATCACTAAAAAACTGTGCATTCTCAGTCATTGCAGAATACTGTCTTCTGTCTACAGCAGGTGCTTACTCCAGAACGGTTATTGCAGCATGGATTTAATTTGCTTGGAGGTAGTCTCATCGTTCAAATGTTTTGTTGTGTACCTAAAAGAAAAACCTTAATCAATTTAGGGAACTAAACAAAATCCACATCAGGTTCTATAATTACAACAAAATGAGCAATTGGTCAGGTACATCTCTCACAAGATTAGGCATTCTCATGGCAGCTACCCAGTTTAGGTTGTCTGCCACCTAACAGCCAATTTCTGTTTCACTTAATTACAACTACCTTGCTGAAATGATTGGCTCAACTCACCAGTACACAACTGGCAACCTCTCACTCAGAGGAAAGTTAACAGTTCTATTATAAGGTTGGTAAATTACGGCCCAAGACCCAAATCTAATCCACTACCTATTTGTGAATGACCTGTGAGCCAAGCATATTTATATTTGTTTATACTCTGGATGGCTAAGGGTGGAGAAGCAGATCAAAAGAATAGTAATATCTGATGTTAACATGGAAATTATATGAAATTTAAATTTCAGTTTTATTATAAAAAAAGTTGTATTGGAACATATTGAGTTGATTAATTTATGTTATTATCTATGGTTACTTTCATGCCACAATGGCAGAACTGAATAGCTGTGACAGAAACTGTGTGGCTGATTGAAGACCGGAATGGTACGAATATACTTTGTATACAAACAGTTGTATGTAAAAAGATGCTATATATGTGCATTATGAATTGTAATACATACTAATATTATAAATAAATAAAATTAAAAAAAAAAAAAAAAAGAAAGAAAAGAAAAGAAACTGTGTGGCCCATAAAGCCTGAACTATTTACCTACTCTCTGGTCCCTTATAGCTCTGTTCTATTCTGTACTAAAATAGCTCAAAGACTATAGCTCACATCCCTAAAATGCCTCAATTCTCTAAGCATCTTATTTCCAGGCAGGTACATTCTAGTCCAGCATTCAAATCCAAACTGAGAATCCCCCAACTAAATGGTGAATGAAGATTCACCACAGGATTCCTTTAAACAGCTGAAATCCAATAGCAATCCTACTACATGTTGGGCATCATTCCAGCTTACTAACAAGCACAGGGACAAAGAGAATGATGCACTACCTTTACAGAAGGGGTTAGCCTAGGAGCAAAGAAGGAAGAGACAAGAAGTTAGAGAGACAAGGGAAACTCAGCTCTGGTGGACATCTGGAGGCCCAGAGTAAGGCATCTACAGATTAAGAACAATGAAAGCAAATAGAGGGTATTAAGCAGGGGAGTGATGTGACTTATTTTATGCTCTGATTGGATCATCCTGGCTATTGAGGCAGTGCTGCAAGGAGCAAAAGGAACCTCCATATATACTGGAGATAATTCACACAAATTAATTTGGTTTACAAGAATTTCATATATAACCTTTTTAAGGATTAGATCATTTTAAGCAGGTTCACATAGATGATCTTTCTGTGTTAAAGGAATTTAAAGTCGACTGTTAGGTTTATTTCAAAAAAATTAAAGTATCTGTACTCAGAGATCTTTGGAGAGACAAAGAGACAAACACATGCTTAACAAATACCTATTAAATATTCTTTATATCACTGAGAAATGACTCCTAACCTGTTCTCTATTATGGAATAGACACCAGAGTAACTGGTGCATAATAGCAATTCTATCAATATTTATGGTAGAAAGAAAAGGTAGGTTGCCATGCTAGCAAGAAAAATCTATAGAGGAATATTTATATTAAATGGGTAGTATGGGGCAAAGGCTTAACCCTTCTATTCAATGTATGCAGGTAAAGTATATATAGCTACACATGATCCTACTGATATCAGTAAACAAAGTTTTGACATTCAACTCTTCCCTTCTGTTTGTTTTTTTTTTTTTTTCCTACTTCTCCTATGTTGGAAAAAAACAAGGAATTACACAATAAATCTACTGCAGAAGCATTAGAAATATTTCTATGCAATATGTTGTGACTTTTTAATTTTTTTTTTTATTGGTTGTAGATGGACACGAAATCTTTAATTAATTAATTAATTTTTAATGTGGTGCTGAGGGGCAAACCCAGTGCCTCACACATGCTAGGCAAGCACTCTTCTACTGAGCCACAACCCCAACCCCACGTTGTGACATTTAAAGAACTCGAATGTTTTCCTCTATCTACCACAACACAAGTCTCTCTTCTGTGGATGTGACCCTGGCTCCCAGCCATTCTCACCTGTCCCTGGACAGAGTCAGTCCAGCAACATACTATATCACCATTTTCTTTTATTGAGAAAAAGCCAATAATAACAAATGTATTTGAAAATAACATTATGAAGAGTCCATTGTTCTTTCCCTTTGTGCACAAAACCAAAATCCTTTTCCAAGTGTGTAAGACTTTTCTACTGAAGAAATAACTATTATTTACCTTTACTCTTAAATTTAATAAGGCACTTATCTACCACGGAACCTCTCATGACTAAAGGTATTTGCTTCCATTTCTCCACAGGTAAAATGTACATATAACCTGTTGCTTTCTCTAATTGGCAATAAGGCAAGCTGGAGATACTACATAATTACTGCAGAACAATACTCAAAACATACACATGGATATAGATGCAATTATACTTCCTTTTAAAATCTTCTGGTCATTAATTCTGTAAAAGAAAAGTTTCTAATTTGTAGGGCTCTAAATAACAACTTGGGGGCTCTAAAGAACACTTTTGGGGTTCTAAAATACTTCCTTAACACTATCTCATTTGCTGAGTGAAGCATATTGAAGGCTGGGTCAACTTAGTTTAAGCAACATTTCTCAAAATATCAGCCAGTGTTTGTTTAAAATGAAGTGCCCGAGTCCAATTCAGACCTAATGAAAGAGATTTCTGAAGGTGGTGACTTGGGAATCTGCATTTTTCACAACTGTCCAAGTGATCTCACTAAAGTTCAACACATGATAAACCTAAGACTTAATGGGACAGCATAAAGTATATGGAATATCAAGAATGAAATCCTGAATTTGAAAACAAGTTCCAGCATTTACTAACTGTATAATCTCTGGTTTTGCAGAACTCAATTTTTGAGCTCAGATAAGGGGAGATACTATCAATATTGATACCCACCCCTACCTGAGTTGTGAAGAATAATCTTATATATATGAAATTTCACTATCAATTTATGGCGCTATGAAATGGTACTAACCATAACCACTACTACACAGCATCGAAGTGTAATGTCTAAGCTTACAAAACTTCCCAGGTGAAAAAGAAAGAACATACAGAATACATTAAAAATCAAAGAGATCAAGAATTTTCTTTACCACAAAATTTTGTTTTCTAATTTCCATTATATATTTGGAAAGAAAGCTTAACAAAGCTGATAGGTGCCTTCTGCCTCCCAGGTGGCTAACTCTCCCCCTTCACTCTATCCTTCCCTCACCAACACTGTTGTCCTTTGTCCTAATTCCAAGGAAAAAGGGACCAAATTACCCTTAAACTCTAAACAATACTGGATTCTAAGTTTCTAAACTAATCTTTGAAGCATACTCCCTTCAAGGTGACAAAATAACCAAACCTCCTGGATCTCAATTTCCCCTCTGTTTTAACAGAAGACTTTCTTTCTTGCTGCTTCAGCATCGAACCCATCAGAAAGAAAAGGACATAGGGGGAGCCCGGATGAGACAAAGGGAGTATCCAGAAAAGAACCACGAACAAAAGAAAACACTGTATTGGTAAAAACCAATGAAGTATGTGCTGTAAAAACCTCAAGAGAAAAAATTCTAAACACCAGGCTTATGTTGAAATAGCTTTATGTTATAAAAAAATTTAAACTAAATTCCTAATCCTTCTTATGTTCATGTAGAGTAGACCTCCTTTATTCAGGCAGTCATTGCTTCTACAGCACTTTCCATCATCTTAACAAAAGCAATCAAAGCTTCCACTTGGCTGAAATTGCAGACTCCATACTATTCATATTTTGCAATATTTTCTTCAAACATTTTTCTAACCTATTTCTTCTATACATATGTTTACGAACATACACACCTGAGAGCATTTAGAAGACCTTCTACACTATTAGGAGGTTGGTCCTTAAGAACTTTGATACAGCCTTTCATCTAAGAAAAAAAGAAAACAGAAAAAATAAGTTTTTTATCTAACATTTATTTTCAAAGCAATAAAACAAACTTAAAATAAATCAGGACCACAAATAATACAGAACTTGAGAGATTACATACTAGAAATGGCAAATCATTCATTGTTAGAATAAGAAACACACACACCCTATACCTAGGTGTTACTATTTTCAGTTTGTCAGTAAGACATAACTTTTTGAGAACCAAATCAGTCAAACTAAAGTACCACCCACACTAATGAAAAGTGAACTATTTGTTAAGGGAAGACTTCCTGGAAAAGATGTTAAGTAGCAACTTAAAGGACAGAATTGATATGCTGGCAAGGAAAAGAGGCATTTTTGAGGCCTCACAGCATGCAGAAGGCAGACAGGAATCTTGTAGGACTGAGCGGGGAGTCACAGAGATCATGCAGAACTGACAGGCCAGGCACAGGGACTCACTATAGGCTGTTAACACAGGGAACAGCTCAAAGAAGATGGCCCTTAAGAAGATTAACCTGGTTACTGTGAAAAAGCATAGCATGGTACAGAGAACACACACTTGGGAAGCCAGAGAATACAGGTTTAAGCACCTCGCTCTACCATTCATTAACAATTCTATTACTTCATTTCCTAAACTTGAGTTGCTCTAGTAATGAAGAGGAGATAATACCTACATCCTTAAAGGTATTTTCACAGTGACACAGGAAAACAAATGCAAAATTCCTGGGACATGGTAACACACACAGTAAATGTGAACTTATTTTTCTTGACATTAGACAGAAGAACATGAAGGCACAAAGACTGGCAATCCTTAACTAATATCCCAAATGCTAAGACCCTGACTTAGCTATGAAGGGGAAACTAGTAGGCAATCCTCACCAAACACTAGTTGGAATGCTGACAAACAGAATGTGAGAGGATGACAAAAGAAATATTATGTTATGTAATAATTTATAAGTAATAATAATTATTTTCTCTAATAAAATAGAAAAACCAGAAAATGACTTTTCTTCTAATATAAACTTTTACAAAGACAATGAAAGTAGAGTTCTGGTTATAATCACAAATTATTATGAATGGATAGGGGAGAGAAAATAAGTAATTTTTTTTTTTTTGGGGGGGGGGGACCAGTACTGGGGATTGAACCCAGGGCCTTGTGCATGCGAGGCAAGCACTCTACCAACTGAGCTATATCCCCAGCCCTATAAGTAAACTTTCAATGTCTTATTGGAGCAACACTGCTGACTTTTAGTATACACTTTGAAAGAAACATTTTCTTTGAAGTGGTCTTTAAGCCAAAGGAACTGAAGGACATGACTTCAAAATTTCGCTTATGTGATTATCTATTTATATTGCCAAATATGTAGAAGGACCCTAAGGAGACATTCTACAGACAATACAGTTCTCCTTCAATCATTTAATTCCACCTGTAAATAGGCTACCAGAAATAGGGCAAAAGCAGAGAATATGAAAAATCCATCACTACCACAGACTATAATCAGGTTTTGAGAGAGTCCACTGCCAGCTTTTTAAATAAAAGTCTGAGGTTTTCTTGTAAGAAATTGTTTGGAATTATATAACAAGTAACTTACATCGATTTTGGAAGTTTTGGCAAATGCTCCCACTGGATGTACATGGTCATAGAGTATTATGACACCCACCATTACCCGCAAGCAGAATGACACTGTCTCTTCATTTGTAAATCTGCTTCTATACTCCCTGGAGGGCAGAAAAGATGTGGATGGATGAGGAAAATCACAAAATTCTTAGCTGACTTCACTTTCAGTTGATATTGACTTACCCCTTTACTCTCTAACAGGGCTGTTAACATTAAGCCCTATTCTCCACAATGAAGTCCCCAGAGAGAAGAAAATGGTGGAACAGCTACCACCCACATTTTCTAGTTACCTTTTGCACCTACCTCAGTATATTAACCCTTCTGTGTGACAGGCAGCGATAATTTTAGAGTAATCAAAAGTAGCCTCTAGATGTGGGAAAAAAGGCATACTCATATATTGTTGGTGGGACTGCAAAATAGTGCAGCCAATCTAGAAAGCAGTATGGAGATTCCTTGGAAAACTGGGAATGGAACCACTTTATGACCCAGCTATCCCACTCCTGGATCTATACCCAAAGGACTTAAAAACAGCATAGTAAAAACAAACAAACAAAAAACAAAAAAAACCCAGCATACTACAGGGACACAGCCACATCAATGTTTATAGCAGCACAATTCATAATAGCTAAACCGTGGAAACAACCTAGATGCCCTTCAGTAGATGAATGGCTAAAGAAAAATGTGGTATATATACACAATGGAATATTACTCAGCAATAAAATAATGGCATTCGCAGGTAAGTGGATGAAGTTGGAGAATATAATGCTAAGTGAAGTTAGCCAATCCCAAAAATCCAAATGCCAAACATGTTCTCTAATATAAGGAGGCTGATTCACAGTGGAGTTGGGATGGGGAGCATAGAAGGGAGGATTAAAGGAACACTAGTAAGGCCAATGGGTAGGGAGGGGAAGGGAGGGAGCAAGAGGGTATTAAAAAAAAAAAAAAAGATGGTAGAATGAGATGGATATCATTACCCTAAGTGCATGTATGAAGACATAAATGGTGTGAATATACTTTGTATACAACCAGAGATATGTAAAAGTGTGTTCTATATGTGTAATATGAATTGTAATGCATTCTGCCGTCACATATAACAACTTAGAATAAAAGAAAAAAAAAAAGTAGCCTCTAGATGTGGGAAAAAAGGCATACTCATATATTGTTGGTGGGACTGCAAAATAGTGCAGCCAATCTAGAAAGCAGTATGGAGATTCCTTGGAAAACTGGGAATGGAACCACTTTATGACCCAGCTATCCCACTCCTGGATCTATACCCAAAGGACTTAAAAACAGCATAGTAAAAACAAACAAACAAAAAACAAAAAAAACCAGCATACTACAGGGACACAGCCACATCAATGTTTATAGCAGCACAATTCATAATAGCTAAACCGTGGAAACAACCTAGATGCCCTTCAGTAGATGAATGGCTAAAGAAAAATGTGGTATATATACACAATGGAATATTACTCAGCAATAAAATAATGGCATTCGCAGGTAAGTGGATGAAGTTGGAGAATATAATGCTAAGTGAAGTTAGCCAATCCCAAAAATCCAAATGCCAAACATGTTCTCTAATATAAGGAGGCTGATTCACAGTGGAGTTGGGATGGGGAGCATAGAAGGGAGGATTAAAGGAACACTAGTAAGGCCAATGGGTAGGGAGGGGAAGGGAGGGAGCAAGAGGGTATTAAAAAAAAAAAAAAAAAGATGGTAGAATGAGATGGATATCATTACCCTAAGTGCATGTATGAAGACATAAATGGTGTGAATATACTTTGTATACAACCAGAGATATGTAAAAGTGTGTTCTATATGTGTAATATGAATTGTAATGCATTCTGCCGTCACATATAACAACTTAGAATAAAAGAAAAAAAAAAAGTAGCCTCTAAGTAACAGTTTGGGGATGGATATTACACAATAACTACTGCCAATAATATGATGAAAAGTCACTAGCTTAATAGAGCAAGTTGGTTTGCTATTTTATAGCCATATTATTAGATTTGAACTTTACTAAAATTTAACTATATTCTTTTTTTTTTTTTTTTTTCCTGGGGGTATCTGGGGATTGAACTCAGGGGCACTCAACCACTGGGCCACATCCCCAGCCCTTTGTCGTATTTTATTAGAGACAGGGTCTCACTGAGTTGCTAAAGTGCCTCACCATTGCTGAGGCTGGCTTTGAACTCGCGATCCTCCTGCCTCAGCCTCCCAAGTGCTGGGATTACAGTCATGCGCCACCACACCTGGCATTAACTATATTCTTCTCTCATTTGGGAAAAAGAAAATAGATATCTTTATGGTAGGCAGTATGGCACAGCAGAGAGTGTCCAAGTCCAGGCCAGGGACAGCCAGACATGTGTGTGGGTTGGACATCATGCATGAAGTCCTCATTTCCCAGGACTTCATTCCCTGAGGAATGAGGAGGAGGAAGATGAAAGTTGTCCTCCTGCTTCATGAAGTTTTCCAATAAGATAAGGTAAAGAATAGTATTTTACAAAAAGTACCACCAAAACAAAAAAAGTTACCTAGTAATAAACATATATTATTCAAGAATCCAAGAGGGATTCTTTTTGCTTCTTGACAGGAAAATCCAATCAGTACATATGGTTCCATATAACACAAATGCTTGAGAGGAAAAGCTCAGAAGAGAATTTGAGTTCAGGTGTAAAGAACTAATAAAAGGAGAGAAAATGATAAACAGCATAACCAGCCCTCTGGCAAAAAGGCAAGGTTCTTTCTAAACAGGGATAAGCAATGTTTATAACAGGCATAACTAAAGCTTTTCCCTTACTTCCTCTCCCCTGCCCAAAAAAACACCACAATTCCTGTTCCTAAGAGACCAATTAGTCTTACTGGTGTGGGGTATCTGGAACCATGCACATTTGGGCATGTTTTGAAATATTTACCAATCATTTCAACAGTACTGTTGGAGTGAGAACATCAGCTAAAATACTCACGGAGTTTCCAGCATGACTCTGCACACACTAGCCATGGTGCTTAAACAGTCTGTGGTATTTTCTATTGGTAAATTTTTATTCTGTAAATGTGAGAACAAAAAAAGTGACAAAGTTACTTAACAATAACTTAAAACTTAGCATAATATGAAAAATTAGCAACTTTATTATCTGGCTCCTACTCCTAACTTTCTAAATAATGCCCTAGATTCTAAGCACTGGAACTGTTTTACCGAACTTGGGAAACAGTTGTCCCCAAAAGTGTTTACATGCTAGCTGGGGGAGAAAAAGAGCAGCCATGCAGATACAGGCTGGAGGCTCTAAAGGTCAAGTGGCATTTGGATTTTATCCTAAGGGTATTGGGAAGTCACTCGTAACATTTTAAGCAGACAAAGGAGGGAGTGTGGTTTATGTTTCAAGATTATTTGCTGCTCTGTAGGGGAAGGACTATAGTGGGGCAAAAGTGGAAGACTGAAGAGCAACTGCAGCTTGGATGCACTGATCCAGGTGACAGGGGGGTGGTCTGATCTGA